>PVJC01000017.1:0-236195 GCA_004026665.1 Murina feae
TCTCATTTCCTTCCATGTGGAATGGGGATAAGAATACCACTAGTCTCAGAGGTTTGTTGAGAGGGCTGAATGATTTCAGAGATGCAGATGTTTGATATGTGCTTGACAGAAAATAACTACTGAAATCCTGTTCCATGTTATTTCATCCCACAGCAGCCCTGCAAGGCAGATGTGATTTAGATGAGGAAAATGAGACATGAGGACAAGTAATTTAACCCGAGTCCCTCAGTAACCAAGTGTCAGAGCAGGGATGGCTTCCAGCCACACTGGCCCAGTCTGCTGATACTTCTGAGTCTTCTGAATTATTTCAGGGGCACTTGCCGAGCCCTTTGCCTGGGCCTTGAAGTCACTGGCACCTGTGTTTTCAACCTCTGTGAATGTTTGATCCCTGCATTGAGTCTCAATGTCCACCACTGTGAGGTCAAGTACAGCCTGGCATCAGGCTTTTGGGTAGCCCACAGGTCATAACCTTGACCATCACGGTGGGGTAGGCCGTGAAAGCTTGTTGGCCTTGGGGGGCATGGCATGTGGGACATGCTGTGTCCTTAAGGGAAGGAATTTCGAAAGTAGATATAGTCAATATATACCATTAATAGGAGCTGCAGAAGCTGCTGCATCCTTCAAGGTAATGACCTCCCTGAGGGCGAGGAGCATGACTGCTTAATCACCTCCTGTGGACTCATGGGCACATTTGTCTTTAATTGGTCTTTTTTTTTTTCTTTTTCTTTCAAGTGAATGGTAGCAAAACTCAGATCTCTTCAACTTTGATTTTTTTTCTTGTGAAAGTAACTTTTTCCTATTGCAAAATAAGAGAAATGTTCAGAAAGATGTCAGATATATTTGTTTTGCATTGAGAAGTTTGGGATGACCAGGGAACACTCAGACCAATGTTATGCTGGCCCTGGAAAAGACCACCCGTCTTGACACACACACACATTTCTCCATTCAGTGCTGGCAAACCCAGGTAGTCCTGTCCTTGCCTTTAGAAAGTCCGGGCATCTGGTCAAGACCAGAAGATGTTTGCAGCAAGTAGTGAGATTGTGCTAAGAGAAATTGTGGAGCTTAAGGACTAAGCAAAGGTCTTCAGGCAGTGGGAGGGGTGAGTCCAGAAGTTGGCTGGCAGTGCTAGAGCCATGCTGCCAGGGGTCAGGAGAGGGTACCTGGCATGGACAGGGCAGACCAGTCATAACCACTGCCCTGGAAACAGTCGCAGTAAAGGACATGTCTCGGGTCCTGGCTGGTGACGATTCATTTCCAAAGTGTTTGTTGAGTGTTTTGGGTGTGGCACCATGCTGGGACTGCTGAAGGAAGATGATTATTTCCCTGTCTTCCAAGTGAAACTGAGTGCCTGAAATCACTCGGTGACCACCAAGGGCAGAGTCTGTGGCTGACTGGGACACACTGGGGGCAGTCTGAGGAAGAAGTCAGTCTGAGACCATCCAGGAATACAAGTGGTGGCCCTGGGTAGATGGAGTGAAGATGGAGGGAAAGAGAAATAAACCCTTAGGGGGTAAACCCATGAATCTTAGGGACCCAGAAATCAGAGAGGGCTCAGGTCACTGGGGTCCTGACACAGGTCTTCTGTCCCCATGTTTTCTTCACTGTATTTGCCTTCCTGCCCCAGTTCTGGCCTTATCTCTATGCTATTGTAATAACCTCTGGACAGACATAGATAGGGGCTTTAGATGGATCTGAATTCAATCTTGACTCTACTGCCTAGTTGCAATTTAACCTTTGGGCAAATGTCTGGATCTTTTTGACTTTAGCTCTGTTACCTGCATGATCTGGACAACAGTACTTTACAGGAATGTGCGGATGAAATAAGAGTAAACTACATCAATGGCCTTGTACAGAGTCACCCTCGATGCCATTATAATCCATGCTATTATTAGCTCTCCTGCTTCCAAACAAGCCTATATGTTGCTGCCAGATTAATCTTCTCAAAATACAATTTTGATCATGTCACTTCCTATTCTCCTACAAGTGGTGCAGCTGCCAAAAGAGAAAGTCCGTCTATAAGGGGAGTCACTTACCTCATTTTTCCTATCGGGGTGCCAGGATCTTGACTACAAGAGTTCGGTATCTCCTAGGCAGCCCACTCACTCTATAAAAATACCTCAAGAGGTTCTTAAATGTATGAAGACAATACAAGGGTTTGTTAATCATGGTTGAACTCACCCAATGGGATGAGCCCAATATAAATGACACTGAATGGTTAGGTTCTGCACATCTGCGTATTTATGTGATAGGATAAGAAGTTTTAGAAATGTCAACAGAATCTGCCCCCCACTATGTTTTCTCTGGCCCTTTGCCCCTTCAATTAGGCTAGTCATTCTGTACCCATTACCTCGGGGAGGGAATGTGATAGGAGAAAGCAGAGAAAGGGGGGACCTCTTCATGGATGTTGTGGCTCCTGCAGGGGAAAGAAAGGAGTAGTTGACAAAAAGAAGAAAAATTTGAGATTAAGAGTAAGACTTTTCCTGCCTCTTCTCCACTAGGAAAATCCCTGGGATTAGGGAAATAAGATATCAGAAGTGAGGGAGGAGAGCTGTAAGGGGAGGCTGTGCTGGAGGAGGCTGTTCCTCACAGGGCCAGGCCCCACATCAGCCGCTCCTATAGGGCCCTGCTAGCTCTTTTTCCTGCCACCTACTGAGGGCTGCCCTTTATGGCAGCCAGAATGATCTTGACCAACCCAATGGGAGGATGCTTTTCTGAGCCCAACCCATTTGACCACCTTCATGTGAACTGCCCCCAAGATTTCCTCTGGTTCAGCACAGGTTTGGACAGACACCATTATAATCATGTTTTACAAACCAAATCATACACAGTGGAACCCCTTTTATTTTAACCAAAGCTGCCTCTGTTCCAGTCAGACATGAACTTATCCTCCTCCAAATATGAAGCTAGAATGGAGAGATGGAAGGGAGTAGGGTTCTTGTGAGGTAGAGGCCCTACTTGGTACCTCTTGAAATTGATGCCACATAGGTGATACTACTGAAGGAAAATTCCGATTTCATGGAAAGAGATCCTTGCCCCTTCTCTTCTGGCTTGGGGCCCTCTCTCCAGTGGGGTGGAACACAGCTGGATGCAGTCCCCTGGGAGAGGCAGTCGGTGGGACAGACATCCTGTGAAGCGTTCTGTGGTAGACTGTTCCTACAGCAGCCCCTACCATGCTTCTTTTGTGTGGTCCCCTCCCCTGTGGATTCTGGGTGTGACCATGTGACTCTCTTGGCCAATGATACATAAGCAAGTATGATGCAAGCAGAGACTTGCTAAGCACTTGGACAATGGGGCTCGTCCTCTTGGGACCTCCCTTTTGGAAACCAACTGCCACGTGCTAAGGCAACAAATGTCGACTACCAGAGGAAGAGAGGCCCCTGGAGGAAAATCAAGGCACACAGCTTGCAGCTGGCACCAGGTACCACACATGTGGGCAACACCTTCATGGACATGTCCCCAGCTGAATGCAGCTGCTTACGAGACCCCAGCAGATAGAAGGAATAGAGTGACCAAGCATGTCAAACTTGCCGCCTGCAGGCCACGTGCGGCCCACAACAGATATTTTTGCAGCCCAGCCGATATAACGGTATGCAAGAAACATTTTAATAAAAATTTTGTAACTTAACTTTTACAATATCTTGTTATATTTAATTATTAATAACTAACTATAATGTTCGCTAATGACTGATGACTATAATCATGTTGCATTCATTTCCCTTATGCGCCTTACACACAGGCGCATCATCTCTCTCCACTAATACTAGCAGCGAGTATTCTAGCAACGGATGGCCACGTCATTCGTCTTGTACTGACTTGCTTGGTGTGCGTAACAGGAAATATTTCACTTTCAGATAACAAGAAAAATAGGTTTATTTGCGTTACGCTTATTAATTTGTGTAGTTATTCAGTGTCTGGTAAGTTGATGTTCAAGAAAGAATATTATTTTTTATTAAAACGTTCTATTATTTTATGTTAACGATGACTCATTTATTTCAGCCCTTTGTATTCAGCATGTCTCTATCAAAATAAAACTATGTTTCTATGAAAATTGAAGCTTTTGGGTTTTTTTGCGGCCCACATAAACTTACACCTTGTTTATTTGGCCCTTGTTAGCCTTTGAGTTTGACATGCTTGGAGTAGACCATGCCTCTGAGCCCTCTCCAAGTTGCAGAATCATGAGCAATAATGGTTGTTGTCATCTTAAGCCACTAAGTTTGCGGTAGTTCATTGTGTAGCAAAAGGTAACAGAAACATTTTCTATTGAATGCTTTCCCTTCCAATTGCAGGGACCTCCACAGGGTCCCTGTGCATTTTGGTCACCGTATCCTCAGCTCCTCAGGGCCCATGGCAGGCGTCCAATAAACATTTGTGATGCTCATGACACAGAATCAAGCACCACAGCATCCCATGCTGCCTTGCGATGCTCTTTTTCCTAGCTGTTGCTCTCTCTTCCGAACCCAGAGCTCCCCAAGCTTGACACTTCCCTTTATTATAGGGGAATGTTGGCAAATTACAAAGTGATCTATGTATGTAACACTTCATTAGGTGGGACTTAGAATTCCATTGTCTATGGAATTTTGGTTAAGTGGTTAAGTGAGAACAATGTGTGATTAATTCCCCTACATGCTCCAGGTTGGTGTTAGACACATTCGTAGCACATGCTGAACAGACTGCAGTCCTCTCTGAGACCTTAGCCCATTTTGTGTGTCTAGTCTATACAAGAGAAAGCAAGCAGTACTAGGGATTTGTGAGTGGGGCCTGAAGCTGGAGCCAGACCGCCTGGGTTCAAACCCCCACTCGGCCACATAACAGCTGTGAGACTCTGGCCAAGTTACTCGCCCTCTCTGTGCTCCCATTTGCTCACCTGTAAAATGAGAGTGGTGATAGCACGCAGCTCACAGGCTGCTGGGAGGATTCCATGAGCCCAGGTGGTTTTATGTGCAGAACCTGAGAAAGGTGCCCAGCTCAGACTACAAGCTTGTGAGTGTCAGCAGTCATCAGGCTCATCAAAGTGAGTGAAGACCTCTTGGAAGAAACTTGGCTGCCTGGCGAAGGACAGGTATGTCCTGATGGGGGAGCCCCACGTGTGGGGCTGTTTGCCAGAAGGGACTGACACATCACTGTCACCCTACCCCTTCCGGCTGAATGACTGTTGAACTGAAGAAACATCCAAACCTTCCTGATGGAGGAGAATTCCTTAGGAAACGTGGCCTACGCCCCCTGGTAGTTAGAGGCACCAAGACTGGAACGGTCCAAGGGAGAAAGCTGGCAGAGTGAGGAGAAAGGGCTGGGTGAGCATGGGCCTACCTCCAGGTGTGAGGGGTGAAGATGCTGAGTTTCCCACCTGCTAAGTGGACACGGTGACACTCATAAGAGTAGAGCCCCTTTGATAGGACCGTGCCCAACGGGACAGCCTTTCTAGGGCAATGCAGGCCCCACAGGGAGAGGTGAGGGAGAGGAAGTGCACCCATGGAGGTGGCCCTGAGGGCCAGCCTGGAAGCCTGTGGGCCACACTGGCTGTGTCAGGGGTCCCCACAGAAGGGGAGGCTCCTGGAAGAAGGCACCGAAGTGTCCATGGGTTGAGACATCTGCCATACAGAACGCGGCAGCCCCAGCTCAGTCACTGGGCCATTTCAGTCTTTTCCCCTCCCCGCCTCCTTCTCGCTGCAGCCTTGGCGGGGTCAGAGCAGGTGGGGGAGGGAATCAGAGCGGAGAAACGACCCCAACTGCAAGGTCCCGAGCCAGAGCTGGGGAAAGAGAAGAACTTTGAGTTGGGTGAGAAATTGAATTTTTAGTATCAGAGAGGTCTGCACTATATCCGTTTCTGGGAATGAGATTCTAATGCCGAAAGGTGCCGGGGAATGCTCTGGGCTCCGCCTGCGATGCCATCCTGGGAGGTGGTTGCAGAGGGTGTGGGCAGAGAGGCTGTGCTGGAGAAACACAGCGCTGTCACGAATACGGTCAGTTTTTTACAACAGCTCCCAGAGTAAACTGCCGGATTCGCCCTGTACAGGGGCCGAGCGAGGCTAACTTTCCCATGTTGCCACCTACAGCAGGTGGCAAAGCTGGAGTTCAGGCCTGACTTCTCTGACCCCCAGGTGGGGGCTCCTTAACACTCCTGAGGCTTTGCTGCCCCTCACTCTTCTGCATCCTGAGGGGTAGTGCTGGCCCAGCATCCAGGAAATGTCCTCTACGGATTTGCCAGTGAATGCATTTTCTCCACCAGCAACCCAGCTCTGCCCCCTTTGGGCAGGCAAAACAGGATTCTTCGGAGCCAAACAAATCGGGCTCCAGTTCCAAGCAGAGCTCAGCGCAGGAGACAGAGGTTGCATTTCACTGGTGCTGGTCTTGGGCTCCTCTGACGCACCTCCCATCCCTCAACCACAAGAACGTGCCTGGAGGAAAGATGGCAGCAGACACCATGACAGAGTCAGGGCTCAGGCTGCAGGAAGGAAACTGGACTTAGCCATCTTCCCCCTAAGGCAGTGGTTCTCAACCTTCCCAGTGCACCACCCTTTAATATAGTTCCTCATGTTGTGACCCTACCATAAAATCATTTTCGTTGCTACTTCATAACTGTAATGTTGTTACTGTTATGAATCATAATATAAATATCTGATAATGCAGGATGTATTTAGGCGACCCCTGTGGAAATGTCGTTCGATCCCCAAAGGGGTTGTGACCCACAGGTTGAGAACCGCTGCTAAGGTCTCACAAGACCAGAATTGTTTGGTATCAGGAAGTGTCTCCAATGATCTACAAGACTTGGATAAACGAGCAAGTACGCCTCTGTCTCTTTCTTTTCTTTCTTTCTTTTTTTTTCACGCCATCAGAACACGGAGCGAGATGGACAAGGGATCCAGGTTGTTGCCCTGGGAGCTGGTGATGTGGTGTTTGTCATTTACACACGGCACAGGCAGCTGGTCGCCACAGTGGAAGGAAGGCGGGCCCCGGGTGAATAACCCTGAGCAGAGAGGGGCCAGGATTCCCAGCACCCTTGCCTTGGGTGTGTTCTGTACTTACACTTGACCGTGGGTGTGTCTGATATTCTGGGAATTCACATCATTTCAAACAAAAGCTCAAAGCCACACACCGAGAAGATTGTCTCCAGAGGTTTGAAAAAATTGTTCAATTTCCCTGAGCTACCGGTAGAGCAAATCCTCCCTAATTTCATTTGCTGTTTGCAAAGCATTTTCACAGATATCCTTTCATTAGATCCTCATAACAACCCCAAAGTGCATGGGAAAATATCACTCTCCTTGTTTTACAGAGTTCCCAGAGCCTCGCTCTGATTAAAACCCGTGCCTGGGCTTAAGTAGGCCTAGGTTTGGTCCTGGATCGAATGCTGCCCCATTCTCCTCTCCACGCCCTTCCCCGGGCCAGCCAGGGCCACTGCAAGGTCATCCCGAGTTCTCCATCTCCAGGCTGGTCCTGGGAGGGAGGGAGGGAGTGAGGCACCTGTGAATGTTGTGCCGAGGTTGTTCCCGTAATGTCATCATTTTCCTCTCCCTTTCCGGTAAACCTTACACTTCTCCAGGGTGTTTGACCCAGCAATTTCACTTGCAGGGATTCATTTTTAGACAACATCCAAATCCGGTCACAAAGATAGATGTTTAAGATGTTCATCATAGCGTTGTCAATAAAAGGGACACAAAGCAAGTAGCCTGAATATCTAAGAAGGAGCGCAGTTAAATAAATTACGGTATATTGAATCAATGGAATATTATGCAGCTCTTACCAACACACATAGGAGAAGGACATTGGATGATGTGGAAAGATGCTCAGATCCCTTGTTAAGTAAACAAGACACTTCACATAAAAACTGTTTCAGGATGATCCCATTTTGCTTTAACAAATATTTATATCTCTGTAGACAAGTTGACAAATATCCAGAAAGCTATACACCGAAAGGATAATGGTCCCTGTTTCTGGTTGGCAAGATTATGGTTGGTATTTCTTTCTGTGATTATCTATGTTTTCTAAATACTCTACAGTTCATGTGAATTAATTTCATAACAAAAAATAAAAACTGCTATGTTTGTTTATTCTGTTAGGTGTTGGGGATTCAGAAATGAATTCAGAATTCAGTCTGCTGTCCCACTGCCATTGACCCTATCCGGGGGCCAGGCCTCTTCCCTTGGAAGGAAGCGATGTTTGCTGAGCATTTACTTCGTGCCAGGCATCTTAACCTTCAGTGCCAGTCTGCAAGGGAGGCACTATGATTTCTGATTCAAAGATAGGAGACTGGGGCTCAGAGAGGTTAAAGAACTTGGTTCAAGTTGTGCAACTGATTAATAGTGTAATTGGGGGTTAGACACAGGTCTGCCTGAATCCTCCGCCCCTGCTGAAAGCCTCGCACCATGACCTTGGGCGCCTCTGTTTGGCAATGACTGATCACGTGGGCTTGGCTCCCGACACCTGCCCTGGTTGGAATTGAAGTGTGGGGTCTACAGGACAGGAGGAGGTGGCGGAATTGCCAGGAACAGAACTGAGGACCTGCTCTCCTGAGCTCTGCCTGGCACCTGTGCCCTCGGTCACCTTCCCCACCTGCTTTCCCGTGCCCCAAGGGTCTGGATCATGTGCTGCCTTGTGTTAGGACTAAGGATTCCAGGGAATCCTGCTGGACTGGAGACCTTCTGGGGAAAACGGAATTTTTGAGATGGCATTTAAAAAATTGAAATCCAAAGGAAAGCATACAAGGAACAAAAGCGAAAAAAAAAAAACCAAGATAAAAATCCACCAGTGGGGCTGAGCGCTGGGGATCAAACACTCCCTTTGTGTTGTGCAGAGAAAGGCCTGGTCGTGCAGAAAAATGCTCCTGGGCACTCCCTTTAAAAACTAAATCAACATTGTTTTAATTTGTGTTCCCTGCTTCCTTCTCCGCAGTTGGAGGGGAAGGTGTGAGGCTGAGTGAGGAGCATATTTCTCTTACAAGTTAACTTAACATGCAATATGCAGGGGATTACTCCAGACTCACTCAATACCACAGCCCAGAGCTTTATAGAATTCTATTGATCTTAGCTAAAGCTGTTTAATTTTTTTTTGCTTTAATTTTCTTTCCTTATTTGCTCATTAAGTCGAGGTGAGGAAGGGGTGGGGGACTGGTGGCAGGCGATGCTCCTCGGATTTCAGGCTGGTTTGAGAGACAGGAAGCTAGCCTGGCCTCACCCACTGGCAGCACGCATGGCAGCATTTTACCCCGGGGCTTGGGGTGAGGGGTGGCTGCAGGGAAAGGAGAAAGTGCCCATGCCCCCCTCCACCTCCTCCCCATCCCCCTGGAAAATATGTGCTGCAAATACCCACAGAATACGGACTGTGAGTGAACAAAACAGAGGAAAACGGAGCGTGAATCCGAGGGAGATATGTTCCACACGAAGCCTGTCTAGAGTAACAGAGAAGCGTTAACTGCAACCCCCACACGGGACACAAATGTGCCAGGACAATGGAACCAGAGCCTCATTTTTGCTGTTGGAGGAGGCACAAAAGAATGAAAATATAATGTCTCCCAACTACTTCCCAAACTTTTAACTACGCCATGATCTCCACAAGCGTCATCAGGGAGTGGAGAGGGACTTGTGCCTTAGGGGAGTCATGGCTGGAGCACGGGCTGAAGGCGCGGGAGGTAAATGGCACAGCTAGGGCTGACAGCCTGCGGGCTGGAAACTTCCCCACTTCCCACTGTCCTTCCTGGGCCGGGTGTGCTGGATGGACTAAGGGCCGTGCTATGGGAGCCTGGGTGGGGAGAGACTGCGTCTGCACTGAGCCTTGTGAAGGGCACCGCGGAGGCCTGCCCACTGCAGCCAAGCCCATGGCACCGATAGGAGGAAGAAGCGTGATGATGGTGGTGGCCGTCAAAGGTGAAGGCCAGGCCCGTCTCTTACTTCCTTGGAAGGAAGCCCATAACAATCACGAATGACACCTGTTGAGCTTTACCAGGTGCCAGGCACTGTGCTATGTTCGCTCTTCGTATTATTTTAATGAATCCTACCCGAATCCCTCTGAGATTGGTTCTATTATCATCCCCCTTTTTTGTAGATGATAATATTGAGGTGGAAATACGTTAAGCCTCTTGTCCAAGGCCTTGTGGGTGCTAAGCTGCAGAGCCAGGACTTGACCCGTCTCATGCTGGCTCCTTGCCCTCAACCACCAGCTATTGTCTGCTCTTACAGGGCCCACCCGGCCAGAGGCCCCTCCCTTCGTGATTGTCAGCATCGTTTTATTTGGTTGGGGGGGGTGGAGAATTAAACATAATGTTATTTGCTCCCTAGTATTACGGAATAAATTCATACCTGGTGTCACAGTAATAGAAGATAGGATGCTGTGGGAGTTTAGAGCTCACACAATTTGCTTCGATGGAGAGAAGTTGTTCCAGGTGAGCCTGTAAATGGACAAATGAACATGAAAAAAAAATAAGTAAGAAGTTTCTTAGGGACGGGACTGAACACTCAGCACACAGCCAGCGTCAGTGGGAAGATCCATTTGACTGTGGCAAATGGAATTGGGAAGTGTAGGAGGTAAGACAGGAAAGGGAGGTCATGTCCTGATCATGAAGGGCTAAGGGGATTGGACTTTATGCTGACGGTTAGGTTAGCAGAAGGGTTTCATCTCAGGGGCTGATGGATTGGCAGTGGCTGTCTGGACTGTTCTGTCTGAAGGACACATAGAATCAGCATTGATTCAACAGCCAGGATTCAACAACGCGGTCTGAAAGAAGACAGGGAAGCCCCAAATTCTTAGTGAATATCCGGCCACTCTGGGGTACAAAGACTGATTCCTTCATGCTGTCAATTACTGCTTCTCCCCACCCCTACTCCAATTTTATTAGAAATGCCTGGAAATAGTGAAACCACATAAATGTGGGGATAGCTAGAGAGTTCTGGTTGCTTATGCTTTTCATCTGGAACCTCTGAGTCTGATCCAATGTGCGGAACCCTGTGTAGGATTCCAGAGCCCAGTTCAGCTGGCGCTGCCAGCAATAGCAGCGTGGGGCTTGAGGCCACGTCTGGATTTCCGACGCCATCCTGCATCACAGATGAGACCAGGAAGTCATTTATTTGAAAATACCATGACAAAAAAATGGGCCCTTCCGATTCAATATCATAATTTATCCAATAAAAAATACCATTGATTGTAAGATAACATACCATTTCATGTATCATTCAGGAAGAAAACATGCTATCAACTATAGTAACCCATTGTGTCAATTACATTCTCTGATCAAGGGTGTTCAAATGCTGGAATCAATTAAATATGGTACATTATGAAAAAGATCCAGTGCTCAGTTACTACCTTCCATTGGAATACTTAAAAAATGTGTTTGCTTAGACTGCAGGTCAGGTTCTTAATGCATGAATTTCCACGTTCAAATCAACCCACACTACCTTACACAAAAATCTGGACGTTTGTTCTTACTCTGTAACTGAAAGTTGAAGAGATACGGTTTTTAAGGGGATACTGTCCCAATTTATAATGACTATGAAAACACTAGTTTGACTGTTGGTTCAGATTTAGCTGGCTCTAAATCACGTAAGCTGCCAAACAGCTTTGATTAAACACTTGCTAGAAATACTTCAAGGTCAGGGAGGCCCGTGATTCTGTGTGTGACACAGTAAAGCTGTGTTAGATGTCAGTCTGGGGCTGGAAATGGGAAAAGGTGAGGCCCCAGCTCCTGCTCACAGCCTGAAATTCACCCCTCTTCTCCATTTTGTTGTCTGTACAATCCTTGACTCTCTCCTAACCGATCAGGCCTTCTCTGGGGAACGTACGTGAAACTCTCCCAGGGGAGCTTTAGGACAGTCTGCTTTCTTGACTTTACACAAACTTGAAGAAAGATTTTTAAAGAAAGGTAGAAGCACGCACTAGTCAGGACTTCCAGTTGCAAATGGTGGAGCCCCAACTTTCACTGGGGATGAGGGAGCCACGAGGATCTGAGAGATGCCTGGACACCAAGGGACAGGATACAGCCAGGACTGCTACTCAGTTCCTTGTCTTTGTCTCTCCATGTCAGAGTCATTGCTTCCTGTGCAGACTAGCTGCCTTCACACAGCTGAGTATGTGGCAACTGACAGCTCCCCAGCCCCCACCAAACAATTTTACCACCACACAGGACCTGCCACTTTTTCTCAAGTTCCAGTTTGAAACACTCTGGGGAAGAACTTTCATTGGATCGTATGGCCTCTTAGGCAAATCAGCTTCTGGCCAAGAGGTTCTGATTTGAGACCCTAGTACAACTGCAGGATTTAAGGGAGGAGAAGACTTGACTTCCTAAAGGGGTTGGACTGCTAGCTCAGGAGAAGAAATGGGTTTGACAGACAAATAATTGATGCACTTTAATTACTATATTTAATCTTGGACAAGCCTTTTCATTGCAGGATATGAAAAAGAAAAAGTCCTTCCAGGTTTGGCAGACAAAATAAATTTGTCATCATAAGTGTCAGGGGAATTTAACCCATTAATCAATAATGGGGCATTGAGGCCTCCACAAACCAGAGCTACTATCTTGGTGAGTGTTAACACCCAGTCTATAGAGGACACACCCTGAAAAGCAGTGTGAGTCTACACTGCAGTTAAACCTCGGTTCTCCAACATCTCTCATGTAGAACAATTCGGTTCTCGACCGAGTTGTTTAGTGCTATTTTAAAACATAAAGAGGTCATCAAGAGTGCCGCGTTGCTAAGGGTGTGAAAGAAACAATGATCACAGGCAATTGAAGAGGCAGAAAAGCTGTCGTTGATTTGTCTAAATGATAATCAGTTAGCCAGTGAGAGCATTTCATAGTCAGTGATATGTGAAAAGGCAAAGATGCTACATGATGACCTGAATGACACCTCTGGTATGAGTGCTGAAAGTGATTCATTGAAGGCCAGTAGGGGAAGGGTCAATATATTTAAGAAAATAAGCTTTTATTTATAGATTAAACAGTATAGTAGACATGAACTGCATATAAGAAAGGTTAGAATCATTTGTGGGCTGGAACAAATTAATTTACATTTCTAATGGGAAAGAATGATTTGGTTTTCGAACAAATTGCTTCTCCAACAGCCTTCTGAAATGAATGAAGTTTGAGAACCAAGGTTCCACTGCACAGAAATTCCCGATCTTTGAAAATTGTTATTGGAGAACTTGGTCAACGTGTGTCCAGATGCATTTGTACAGGAAGAATAAGTGTGTATGGAGCATCATGCTCAGGAGGACTAGGCCTAATTCGCCTACTCTAACTTACAGACAGACCTTGAAAATTCTTCAGAAGCCCAGTTACCGTGTGCCTTTGAACAAAGACTTGGCCTCCTCTTCTCATAAGAGACGGACTTTGAGACTTATTTCTGTAGTCAAGGATGCTGCAGAATAGGAAGATTATTCTTTCACAAGCATCCTTGGGAGAGCTATTTGATCGGTCTCAGTACTTAGAATGGCGATGCTGCTTTCCTGAACAACTGGTTTACTTTTACTTTACAGACATTAAATCCCATAACCTTTCCCTCTTCATGGTGGCTGCTAGGAAGCTCAGAGCCAAATGTCTTTCCACCTGTAGTCCCACCTTGAATCCTAGATGGCAGGTATTTAGTGCACAATCCTACCTCTTGATCTACTTCCTAGACGTTATTTCCCTTTGTCTCAAATTTTAAAGTCTGCATAAGAGTTATGGAATCTTGGAATACCACCTAAATCCTTGTAAGCTACCATAAATCCCCCCCCTTTTTTTTCTTTTAAGGTTAAGGTCAAATAATTATGTTTGACCTTGGGCTCAGAGGTTCTGAAGCCTTTTCGGGCAGAAACGAGCTGGGTAGAGTGTTGTGGTGCGTATTTCAGTGCCATGCTTTCTGGGAGCCAGCTGTCTCAGGAGAATCCTTGTTATGTTGTCCCCTCACAGGGGTTTCTAAACTCACCTGCCCACCTTTTGGTTACAAACTACCCTGTGAATTTATTGATCTTTCTTTCTAACATTTTTGGCCCTAGGAACAGAATATGAGGTAATTTTGTATTCCTTCCCAAGCCGTAGGAGTTAAATTCACTTCCGCATGGTAATGAAGTCCAAAAGAGAATTCCATTTCATCCTATACAATGTAATTCCATGTTAAAAATGGTTTCAAGCTTTCACAAACCTGTAATTGCTGAGAGATTTGTAGTTAACAACAAATCTCAGGTATTTAGCCTTAGGCATTTACAATTCCAACAATAATGATAACAAAGATAAAACAATTATTTCCTGAGATAAATGATCCCTACCAATGACTTTTAGAAAAATAACCTGATGAATGACTTTCATTTCCATGATGTGGGCGGGGGGTGGGGGGGGGTGGGGACGGCGGTTAGGGGATAGGGGTGGGAGTGTGAGAAGGGTGTAAGGTTGAGAGTCTGAAGAATCCAGCCAGATGTAAGGGTGGAAAAGCAGATAATCTAAATGGGCCACTTATTTCTCAACTCGGAAACGGGACAAATTCCTTGGGGAGACTGGCACCTCTTTCCCGTCACTTGCTTCAGGGGAATTTCTCTCGGAATCTCTTTAAGCTCACATCCAAGGCGCACCTCTGAACGGGCCCTATTTCTCTGAAGTTCATCCAGGACCCAATAAGTGAGGTGAACATTTTCAATGTGATCTGCATCGTATTCTTTCTTGTGCAAGTTCAGATTTTGGTTGAAATGATAACCATAAATATTTAACATTATAAAAGCTGTGGCTTGCAGCCCCAACTGTCTGATGGGAGGCAATGTTGCATGCATTAATTTACAACCCATTCTCATTTCAAACTGGTTGATAATATTTCATAAGGTAGGAAAAGAGGTGCATGATTTTGGTGGAGAGAGGAAAAGAGAGAGGGCAGCTTGTAGACCTAAAGACCAAATTCTGAGAGGAAAGAAAGTAATGGTTTTGTGTTTGAAACTCTGTTTTGTTTTTATTCTTTTTAGCCTTGACATTTTCTTTTTTTCAAACTGAAGCAATTAACAATATAATTTTAAGAAGATGTGCAATGTCTCTCCCCACCCCTCACCTCCACTGCCTGTGCATGGGCGAACACACACACACACACACACACACACACAAACTGCACAGGCTGTTTGATGAAAGGTGTTGCTGCTCCAGGATAAAGTTAGGAAGGCTCTGCCCAGCAAAGCTGGACACAATGTGTCTTTGCATTTGACCCCGCTGAGCAGAGGTAGTGAAAAATGACCCCCCGTTGGCATTGACATGATACCAAATGATCTATTTGAATGTCATTATATAAGGGATTGCTTTTCGAACTCGCACAGTCTAATTCTCATCAATTTCACCTTTAATTTAGAAGTGAAATGGGAGGGGAGGAGGAGAAGGAAAAACAACCCACAGCAGAGCCGTGGGTCTTTACATTCCAGAGTGGTTCTTCATTCACCATTTTCTGTAGATGCGTTTTGTGGGTTTTTTTTTTTTTTATTTAAATAAACCCCAAACTGACAAGTAAAGGGTTAAATAGAAATAAATTCTTTTTTTTTAGCTGGAACTGTAGAAAAATGGGTGACTAATAACACATTCTAGTTTTAAAAACCCTACAATTGGGACCTGTTAAAATCCATGAATTTCAATGTAGTCACATGAAGGTAATTGTTATATTTGCTGATGTGTGAGCCACCTTTTACTCTGGATAACTCAGTGGCTATTGATTTTTTATTTTAGATATGTAATAACATGCTCCTTAGTTCAAAAGAATCAAAATACTGATGTTCAGCGATTTTCACCTTCAAAGGCCTTCACCAGTGTCACTGATGAAAGCTGGGGTGTCAGTGCCCATGCCCCGCGAGGTCCAGGTGCTGACAGCAGGGCTGAAGGCAGGCGGCCCAGAGCACACCGCCTTGCGGGATTGTCTCCTTTCCGCTTCCTTTCTGTCCTAAAATGAAAGGCTTGCTCAAGAGTAATAGCAGCAGAAATGCCCAAGGAACAAAGCCATGTCATGTGCCCACAGTTGGGGCACATATGGACCCCAGGCTGGGCCTCCAGTCTGGACCACTGGTGTTTCTGCCATATTCTGGGGCCAAATTCCCTGAATCTCCGTTTCCCTTCAAGGAACTGATCGTTAGGACCCACTCGATGGCAAGTGGCTACAAAACTAATGAAGAAACGTGGAACCGAAGAGCCTGGTGGTAAGGTGGACGCTAGGTGGGACTTCCTCCCCTGGCCCAGATGATGTCTCCCACGGCCTGGCCCCTCTCCTTCTCGCTGGTTTGCCTTTGCTGGCGTTGGCTCCATCTGCAGCCTGCTCGCAGTGGCTTCCTTAGCAGCTGCGCTTTCTTGTCTTGGGGTAACACACTTACTTTAGCCGTTGACAATGTCACACCCTCACACCTCTCCTCAAGAAGGAGAGAGAGGGTCTTTCTTTAGCCCCACAAGTCCTGGCAGTCTTTCTCTGATTCTCGTCCTTGGGGGGACAAAATATGCTGCTTGGCTTGAGCCAATCAGGACTCACCCTGGACTAGGAAGTGTGGTCATTGCCACCCACATCAAATGGGACTAAAAGCCACAGAGGAGGGTACATTCAGAAAGGGAAATCAAGGCACCAGTGAGAGTGTGGATGCAAACAACAGCTCTTAGGACAGCTTGTCATTTCTTGTTTAGTTACGCCTTTTACTAGACGTCATGATTTCATTTCCTTTTGCCACAGAGTCACCTGAGGAAGTCAGCGGGTGACGTCAGTTCTGGTTGCGGGGTGAATGAAGACTCACGTGATCCTTTGATCTCCATCTCCAAGTCCTTGTTCTGTGTCTCCAGAAGTAGGCGCTGGCAGTGATGGCAGACACCTGGCCTGCAGGCTGCCACGTTCCCTCCTTAGTCCTACGGCAGACATCATCCATCAATCACAGGATTTTTTCCTGTGCGGTCCAGATGTGGCCTCAGAGACCTACTTAAAACAGCCCTCTGGACAGCCCCCATGAAAGTATTGGTGTTGACAAGTGAGATAAAATGTACTTGCCATCACTAGAAAGGCTTGCGCACCAGTGACCCAAACTACCAATGCATTTCACTCGTATACTAAGAGCACTCACAGCCACATGCGCACACATTCATATACCTCAGTGTTTCTCAAAATGTGGTTTGCAGAGCTCTTGCAGCAGAATCCCCTTGTGTTCTTATTAAAATGTGGATTCCAGAGACCTACTCTAGAGCTATGAAATCAGAATATTCCCAGAATCACATCGTTAAATACTCAGTGGGCTAGTACACACAATAGAATAATAAGCATCTTTCCTACTAGGTCTCTGAGATGTTGATTCATTATTTTGTGCATTCTTCCAGCAATTTATTGAGCTACTGTGTGTAGGCACTGGGCTAGTTTCTGTGAATTGGACCAGAACGGTGCAAATACAGGGTTCTCAGACCCATCTAACCACTAGTACTATGATTTCAGGCACAAGGTTGATGCTATGCTTTGGATCTGATTGATTCTGCCTTAGGGTTTTATGAGTCTTGGGAGTTAGTCAAAGGAGTCCCTGACTATGATTACCCACAGTAGTGAACACAACTCACCTGAGACAAATAAACCCAGGTCACATGCCTGGGTACACACGAACACACACGCATGTGTACACACGTACATACACACCTAGGTTTTAATTAGTACATTTTTGTATAAAACAATAAATTCCCCAAAACAAATCTCTTTATCTTCCTCAACAACCTCAGAGATTTTTGAAATACAAATATTTTCATGGAGTGAGAAGGCTCCTGAGAACCCCGAATAAGCATTTCCTCTAAAAACACTCTAAGACAGAAAGCCTTCTTCCTGAGGCTGGATCGCATTTCTCTCCAAAGGAGTCATGGTCATTGTCCATCAGACACATTCATAACGGCCCCACATGTTTACTCTGTGCCCACCCAGGCCAGGGATCGTTCCAGACCCTCGGGGATGCCACCTTCCTGGGGCTTTCATTCAACTGGGGAGAGACACAGCTCGCCAGTGCATGGCTGGATCTTGAACTAGGACTTCATACTCCCAATTCTTTGCACGAACATCTCATGCTGCAAGCTAGATTGTTCTCCAAGCCAATCTTCCAGCTCTCTGTCACTGCCACCCCAGAAGCACCAGCTCCCCTCCAGTCCTCATGGAAAACCACTAATCAGCCCGAACTCACTGAGCAGGGCTTCTGATCTACATCGTGGATGCCTATCTCTTTTTCTCTGCTGTGGCTTCTGAATTCCCATAAATGGTCTTCGTTTGAACCACAGTTCAGGGCAATGCAAAATCAGACACATTCATAAAGGCAATACATATTTTCTGAGCACCCTGACTGCACCATGGACGAGAGAGAGAAGGCCCGTTTTGCCCACTCCTAAGGAGGGTAGGGAAGTGGGTGGGGACAGGATGCAGGTGCCTTCTACCCCTGCACACCGGACAGAACCATGCTGCTCGTGTAATAAATGTGCTTCCAGGGCAAATCCAAAGCCACCTTCCTTTTGCTTCCGGGGACAGTGGCTCGATCAGAAAATACTTGGAATCGCAGGGGCAGAGAAGAGAAGGCTGGCTGGGAAGCGGGTGCTCAGAGCCCACTCCTTTTATGCCCCAGCAGAGGAAAAGAGGCCCATGTGGAAACCCGTCCTGGGGCTTCCCAACCAGTTGAACACAAGGGAGAGAGAGAAAAAGGGGAGAAATTCTAAATAAAAGCAAAGGCTTTGAAAAACTTCAAAGAAACATTTCTCCTATTCAGAAGTCAAGAGCACATATGGCTGGCGGTGAAAAGAGAAGTGGTGTCATCTGGGCAGAAATGTTCTCTTCAAATATGTCCTTTAAGAAAAGCAAGAAAGGAGTGCAAGAGATCGCGAGAGAAATAATGCAGAGAGCGAAGGGACGTTAAAGGGAAAAAGAAAAAAAGGGGGGGGGGGAACCCTCCTAAATCTTGTAATGTTTTAGGAGGGCTTATTAGAGCAAAAATTAAGTGTCATGCAGAGCTCTGCTCCAGTATTGATGGCCTTTATTCAAAGAGCCATCACCCTGTAAACTCGCTTTAACAACTCCCTTCAGATGAAATATAAAAATTAAAGACATTTACAACACAGCTTAGTAGCAGATGTAGTCGTCCTGTTGGGGCTTAGATCAAATAGTGATGTAAACCCCAGCAGGATAACAGGTCTTATGAAACAGTCCTTAACAACAGCCCCCAAAAATCTTGGAAATCTTACAAAACATGTTTCCCATTCTCTCCCAACCTCCAGGGTCCCCCCCCCCCTTTCATCCCCCAGCGACTCCTGTGATTTGCTAGACTCCTTTTCCAAAGTCACCCTTGTCTGGAGTCCTTATGAGTCACTCTACACCTAGCAACTAGACCCCCCAAAAGCTGTTTGGACTTCTGGTTATCTTCTCCATCTAGTCACCTTCCCCCATCATTATCTAGGGAAGTGCAGGGTGAGGGATGTGCTGAGCATTCTGGGCGAAGGACTGCAATACACATCTAACTCAAATGAGGATTGCGGTCTGACCCTCACCTCTGTCAGTTCTTCTCCATTTTTCTCTCCTCCTCTTCCAACTCTCACTTATCCACCCAGAGGAGCCTGAGAGGATGTTTGCAGCTTGATGGGAAAGCCGGCTCACTCGACGGAGTGGAAAACATTTGCCGCATATCTGTGTGGCAGACATTTCTATCGTGTAACGGATGCAGGGCAAGGGCTCCTCCCCTCTCCACCCTTTCCAAAGATTTTCTTGAGGATTTACTCTGGTTACCATCTTCATCCACCCTACCCTACCCCATCCCATTTGCATCCTTTTTTGTTTTAGGTGTGTTTATGCTCCTGTCACATGCCACACACCAGGCAAAGTGCTGGAGGCATGGCCATGATGGTCCCTTTGGTCACAGCTGACTTTGTGCTGGAGTTCGCATGCCCATGGAATGGCTTCGGAAAGAGGAAGCCTTTCCACAATGGAAGTGGAGGGGGCATATGGAAGCTCTAGCTGAGAATTTCTAGTTGTTAGGTCCAGTTTTTCTGCCACCCCAACTGTTAAAAGGGAAGCCAGTGACCTCTCGCCTGTACCACAACGTGGAAAGGAGTCAAGTTTCCCCGGAGCCCAAGGTCATGTCCCTGAGAAGAAAAGAGGCCCATGTGGAAACACGTGATCATTTAGTCAATAACTTGGGAGGGGCAGTGTGAGATGCTTGATCATAGCTTGGACCAGACAGAGGCCAAGTGACTGGGAAAAAAGGAAGAATCTAAAGGGACTTCATGAACAAGGAAGCAAGTCTGATCCTGTGATCATCTCCTCTCTGAGGGCAGCTCAGGCTCTGCTTCACTGGGCGCAACCTGAGAAGAAAACCATAATAAAATGTTATCACTGCAGCTGGCTACCCAAGGCCAGCGAGAGCGTTGTCCTGGGAAGCCCTGAAGCAGTATGTGAGACTGGCGGATGTTCCATGGAGCTTCAGGAGGTTGGAGACGTTCCAGGGCTCCGTGGGGGCCTCCTAAGGCCATGCAGTCTAGAGCTTTCCAACACCCACGCCAGCATTTGCAGCTCGAGCTCATGCCCTCCCTGCCCTCTTCCCCTGTGCTTTCCCAAGAGATCTGCAATGTGACGGGGTTGCACACAGAGTCGGGCCCATCCCATACCTCCCTGCAGGCTTGGCTGGGTTTGCTTTCACACTTGCCCTAATCTGAAAACAAACACTGGGAGTCAGCGCTAGGGTGGGAGGCCATGCTGGTGTGACCAGTGATCAGGGAAGATCCTCTCACTGGATCCCTGCAAAAAGTTGCTTCGAAAGTAATTTCCTTACTCACCCTCACACTTCTATCCTCCTACTTACACCCAACCTCACATGTACAGGCACCCATGCGCACAGATACGGACAGCCACCATCCCAGGGGGGTCACTTCACTGCATTCTGTGCCCTTTGGTCAGGGGAGGCAACCCTTATGTCTACTAAATGCAAGGTCTAATCTCCTAAGAAAACGTGTGCTTATGTAAAGAATTAAAGAAGATAATAGTTACAGCCCATGTCACAGGCGTGGGCTAATCTTCGATTAAATAATGATATTCAGATGACATTTCTTGGCAACTGGCAGACCAGCTGGAAAAATAAGTCAGAATTTCCACAGAGAATAGACTGTTTTGCCACCCCAAGCTGACCAAGTACAAACAGCAAAGGTTCTAAATTCACAGGAATAAAAGGTCCCAGTCCTCCGGCTGGCAAAGAAGTTCCCTTTTCTCCACTCATGGAACTGCACACACTAGTTTGCAGATGTGCGTAAAGTGCACATGTACATTTCACATGTGCTGTGCATACTTGTCTGTTTCTCCTGTAATATCTGACCTTTGAAACCTTCTAGTCCACCTGCTCATTTTTCAGATGAGGAAACTGACCTTGAGAGAGTCAGAGAGGTTGAGAGACTTGCCCAAGGCCACACAGCAAGTCAGCCATCTTGACGCTCATTCCAGTGCTCTTTTGAGTACACTCCAACCTCCACAGAGCTAGTTGGTGGAATCCAAAGTGCCCATCATGAAATGCAGGCATGTGCACGAGAGGTAGAGTTAGCGGGAATGCTGTGTGATACAGGGGTGTGGGTAACATGACACGATGGAGAAACATGCACTTTGGCTTCAGTCAGACCACGTCTATTGTCAGTATCCCAACAGGAAAGCGATGGAGACCCTAACAAAGGGACTATTTATAAACAGGTGGTCAGTGTCCAGGGAAATCCATGAGGGATCTTACAGAAACCCATGTGATCAACTGCAGAGAGCAGTTCTGGTCCCTAGACCTGAAAGATGCTAGTGGAGGGAGAAGAAGAGTCCAAACCAGAGAGAGTAAATTTGATCTGGGGGGAGGGGGGAGGGGGGAGGGGAGGAGGGGGGAAGGAGGGAGTCTCAGCCAACCAGCACGGCCTGCAAGCAGGAAGCTGGGAAGCAGTAGTGTGATCTTGTCCTTCTCCATTTTCTCGCCTCCAGCTGAGCCTCTGTGGGTGAAACCAAGGGAAGCTGAAGGCAGGGGGCCATGATGGGGGCCACAGACTGAGCCTCCTCATGGAAGAGAGTGGGGATTTGGGTGTAGAGGGACAAATAGGATGCCCCTCACATCTAGGTTCAAATCTCTAGCAGCTTTGAGACTTGGGACACATTGCACCAACTCTCTGCCTTTGGATTTCTCACCTGGGAGATGGCTGGAGTACCACCCAGCTTGAGAGACGCAATGATTCTTAGAGCTGGTGTATGTATAGCTCCAAGCTCAAGGCCCAGCACACTTGGTCCAATTTATTTCTCTGAGCAACACGAGGCCCCTGGACAATTTGGCAATAGAAATCTTAAGCCGTACACTTTCGCAGACCTTTTGATCCGGCAGTTCTACTTCTAGGAATTAGTCTCAGGGAACTAATCCAACAAATGCACAAAATTATAACGCTTTTGCCACACCACTACTTAAAATGTGAAAACCGGGAGCAGCTTTCCTTCTTGTATCCAGCAGGATTCTTAGATGCGAACACCAGAGACGGACTGAGTGAGGTAAGCAGAGGAGCATCGACCCGAACAAACACAGATGACTCACAGTTGCCAGAAGAGGCCAGGCTGCCTGGGTGGGTGAGAACCGTTGGCCTCCTCCGCCTGTACATTTGAGTTTGCGGCTGATAATTTGTGGGCGGTGATGTATAAACTATGGCTCCCAGACACTCAGGGTATTCCCACTGAATTGTTTGGGGCAAACCAGCTTGTCCCTACCACTCCAAGTCATGTTTTGTAGGCACACACAGGCACACCCTGGAGGAGGGAGATGTGATTGGCAGTAGTATTGGTGGGAAAGACTCGGTGCTCCACACCGAGCACAGGTTCTTCGATGAGCCCGTGGTCCACAAGGTGTATCCTTAAGAGGTCACAGAGGACCAAAGTGATCAGGGAAAGTGGACCCCTTGCTGGCCCACTGCCTGGCAATGTTGACTTTTGCCCAGGTCTCCTTTACCAGGCAGTGTGCCCAGCCACGTGCTGTGACCATGGCTGTCGACAGCTCATAGCTGCTGGGCTTCTCAGTTGAGTGGACTGATGGAGTATCTTACTGGGAAAAGTGTCTTCATCCCCAGACTCTGAGGATCCTGCAAAGACTAGACTTTACCTGAGCCCACAACTCTGTTCTGCTCTTTCTTTCTGAATTTTTTCTTTCCTACCTCCCTTATCAGCTTTCTCTTGATAAATCAAGTGCAGGTAATCATTGTCTCAAGCTCTGATTCTAGGGGAATGGGCTTATGCAATCTTCTGACTTAGATTTGTGCCTGGCATTGAATTAATATTTTTTAAAGATATTTTTATTGATTTCAGAGAGGAAGGGAGAGGGAGAGAGAAGTAGAAGCATCAATGATGAGAATCATTGATTGGCTGCCTCCTGCATATAAGAAGAAATGGCCCCATTTTCTTCTTCTAGGCCTGTAAACTGGGCATGTGCCCTGAAATTGAACCCAGGGCCTTTCAGGCCACAGGCTGACACCCTATCCACTGATCCAAACCAGCTAGGACTTGAATTCTTTCCTGCACATGTGCCTGGGCCTTTGCCTCATTTTGCTCCCAGCCTTTACTTTGATGGAGTCCAGTTCGATAGTGAAAGGAACAATGTGTAAAGTGCTGGGGACAGCACTGGCATTTAGTGAGAGCTGCCATTTTATTTTGATCCTCTCATGGTAGGATTGGACTGGGGCTTCTCTCTCTCCTCTGAGCCCCCAGCACCCTGTGTCACCTCTTTTGACACATGTCTCACTCACACTATATTACTATTGCCTATTTTTTTGTTGTTGTTCTTGTGTTTTTTTGAGTGTGTGTTTTTGTTGTTGTTGTTTTGTCTTCTTCCCTGACAAAGGAGCTCTAGAGCAAGGTGGAATCTTGGTCTCACTGGAACCCAGCTTGATGCCTCAAGAAATGAAGGTGATTGTCATTATTGTTGATGGGCACACAAGTCATCTTTGTCAAGTGGATCTTCAGATGAACAGGTCTCCTTGGGCTCAGCAGTAACACCCTTTGGGGAGAGTTGTGCTGATCCAGCAGCCAGACTGAGCAGTCCATAGATGAGCATAGGTTGACAAAAGCATGAGCCACGATGGTCATTACCTACAAGTCCTCAAGTCTTGTTTAGAAAAAGGGAGAGTAGAAGGGACCAGCATTTGTAAAGAGATAAGATGTGCTAAATGGTTGTTTTGCATAGTGTCACTTAATCCCCCCAATAACCTCATAAACTTAATGTCATTATTATTCCCCTTTCCTATGAGAAAGAAATGAGGTGCAGCACAATGAAGGGACTGACCCAAGGTTCCCCAGGTAGGAAATTGAGTAACTGTGGTTCCAAACCACCTGCCACTCAGAGGAAGGGCTGAGGCAAATCTGAGAATGAATGCACTGTTCTGCCATCAGTGACTATGGGAAACCTAGTATGAACTTAAACTGTTGGCTACCTGACATACATTTTCTCTTATCCTTAGATATTGCTAAAAATTGGTACTCGTATCAGAGAGACTCAGAAGTACGAGAGATTCAGAGGCAGAAGGGGTAGATCTGAGGTTCCAACATCATTGCTTGCATGTTCCCTGGTACCTGCTCTCCTCCCCCTAGAGGCCTCAGAAGGGTTGCTGTCTCCTGAATTTAAGAACATTGCCCCAGGCATTGTGGGTTGCTCCACCCCAATGATTCTGAGACCCCGCTCCACCCAACTTACAACTCCACCCAAGCTGTGCACCTGCCTGCCTGCAGCATAACCTAAGGGACTGCAGCTGAGACAGAACTCCAAAAGTTCCAAACCCCAAACAACAAGGAGAAAGGCCTGCAGGTCATTTTCTCCCAGTGATACCTCCCAGTAATAACTACAACAAGACTGTGCATCCAGCCTTCAAAGGCATACAACAAGAGTGTCCACCCCAGGTGATTGGGGAGGCTGAATCATTGGGCCCTATAGGACACCTAGCACAGAAATCCACTCTATCAATGCAGGGAAGCAGCCAAAATGCAGAGAGAAAGAAACAGGTCACAAATGACAGAAATGGAGGAAAGCAAACTATTGGATATAGAGTTCATAACTACAGTTTTAAGGTTTTTCAAGAATTTTCTAGAATCTGCTGATAAACTTAGTAATATTATACAGAGATCCAACAGCACACTATAGGTTTGTAATAATCAAGGCAAAGATTTGAAACATGAAAAAGCAAAAAGCACCCAACTGGAAGAGAAAAAAAGAAAAAGAATCCAGAAGTGTGAAGATAGTGTAAGGAGCATCTGGGACAACTTTAAGCATACCAACATTGGAATTATAGAGGTACCAGAAGAAGAGAGAGAGCAAGAGATTTAAAACCTATTTGAAGAAATAATGACTTCCCCTACATGGTGAAAGAAATAGACTTACAAGTCCAGGAAGTGCAGAGGACCCCAAACAAAAGGAATCCAAGGAGGACCACACCAAGAAACATCATAATTAAAATGCCAAGGACAAAAGACAAAGAGAGAATATTAAAAGCAGCAAGAGAAAAAACAGTTAGTTACCTACAAGGGAGTACCCATATGACTGTCAGCTGATTTCTCAACAGAAACAATGCAGGCCAGAAGGGAGTGGCAAGAAATATTCAAAGTGATGAATAGTAGGAAACTACAACCAAGATTACTCTACACAGCAAAGCTATCATGTAAAATTGATGGTCAGATAAAGAGCTTCACAGACAAGAAAAAGCTAAAGGAGTACATTACTACCAAATCAGGATTATTTGAAATGCTGAAGGGCATTCTTTAAGAAGAGGAGGAAGAAGGAAAAGGTAAAAATAAAAAGTATGAACAACAAAGTGACAACAAATACATGTCTATCAACAAGTGAATATAACAAGTCAATAGAAATATTAATGAACAGAATAAACTGGTGAATAGAATAGAAGTAAGGGCATAGAAAGGGAATGGACTGACAATTCTCAGGGGGAAGGGGACATGAGGGGTATGGGAAGAGACTGATAAAAATATTACCTCTATGATGAAGACAGTGGGGAGGGGTAAGGGTACGGGGTGGCGGGGGGGGAACCAGGTGGAGGGGAGCTATGGGAGTTAAAAAGAAGGAACATCTGTAATAATCTTAACAATAAAGAATTTTTTAAAAAAAGAACATTGCCCCAGATCTGTCATCATCATGGAGAGACAAGGAGCAGCGTGGGTAGGAGGAATGAGAACATGCCCTGTGTCTGTCCTGGAACTCATCCTTCTCATGGCTCCTTCATTTCCTGGTCCTTTCCCGGCTCTTCAAGAATGGGAACAGAGAGACGGGGAGAAAAGAGTGAGTCAGCAGCTCAAGTCCTGTCCTTGCCTCCTCCCTCCCCCCCAGGGAGTGGATACCTCAGTTCCCAGACTCTCTGAGTCAGGGAGGTCGCTTCCAGGACACGGGCCTGTTTATCTGAACCATGCCAGCAAAGCAACAGCTGCTAAAATGAGCCCAGGAGGCATCACTTCCTGTGGCCCGGAGACCAGACCAGGTGGACTCCAGCCCCCTCCCCCAACATGCCTGCCACCAGCCCAGGTGGCCTTAGGACAGGGAGAGCATTGGCTGCCCAGTACTTTTCCAGAGACTCAGCCTAGTGCCCAGGAGGGCCCCTGCCATCATCTTTTTTGGGAAGATGTGCTTCAGGGTTATCTAAGGGTGAGAGCCACCCCTGTACAAACCTGACTCTGGAGACACAGATGAGGCACTGACCGGAGTGTCTGGAGTCTTAGGGTCTGTCTTGGATGTCCTCACTGATCTAGGCAAACAACAACAGCAACAACAACAACAACAACAACAACAACAACAACAACAACAAAACAGTCAGACAAAGAACCCGAAATCCTTTTCCCCTTGCTACTCTCAGGGCCTCAGTTTTCTCATCTCTAAAGTGGGAAATCTTCTTTGCTGCCTCCCCTTGGAAGAATGAACTGGTCACTTTCTGGCTGCCCAAAGCATATGATACATGACTTGGTGACCTGGTTGGTTAATTATGTTGCTGACTCTCCCTCTAAGGCAAGAGTGGGGAGCAATTTTTCTGCTATTTGGATATTTCTGACATCATTTGCAGGCCATACAAAGTTATCAACTTAAAAATGAGCCTGCTATATTGGTCAAACATTTCATTAACTCACCCCTCATGCCATGGCAGGGCCAGACCAAATGATTTCTCAGGCCTTATAGGACCAATCTGCCGTACGTTCCCCACCCCTGCTCTAGGGGGTCAGCTCCTTTAGGGCAGGAGACAGCTTTTTGTCTTGCCCTGGTGCTGCGTTCTGCCCTAACACTCCATCCAGCTATGTCTTAGATGCTTGAATTTTGGCTTCTATCATCTGAATACTGTGGCCTGCATCCTGTTGACATATGACAGCATGAAAGTCACATATCCTTTAAGAAAGAGTGACACCACTCTCTGGCGAGAGTTTAGGGTCTTTTGCGCATCGTGAGCTAATTCCTGGTACTGGTCTTTGGAGAATATGTGTACCCTTCTCCCCTTGGACCCTGTCTGAGGACCAAAAAGAGGTGAGAAATTTCTGAAAGAAGCACCTGCTTCCCAGGAGCCAGAGACGATGAGAACAGGCCTGCCAGCCTTCATGAAGCACATCCCAACTGGGGTCTGGATGGTTCTCTCAGCTCATTCCCTATCACTCTCCCCTGGAGGGTGAGGAACCTCATGGAGAGTTACAGTCATGGGAATCAAGAGAAAACTGGTATTATGGATCAAATGGAATCCCTCCCAAATTTATACGTCATAATCCTAACCCCCAATGTGAGGGCATTTGGAAATAGGACTTTTAAGGAAGTAGTTAAGGTTAAATGAGGTCACAAGAGTAGAATTAATTCTGTACACTGGTGTCCTTATAAGACATGACACCAGACATCTGTCTTTCTTCACACAACAGAGGAGAGGCTGTGTGAGGATGTACTAGAAGGTGGCTGTCTGCAAGTCAGGAAAAGAGGCCTCACCAGAAAACATCCTGCTGGCATGCTGAGCTCAGATTGCTACCTTTTAGAGCTGTAAGAAAAGAAACTTCTCTTGTTATGGCAGCTCAAGCTAAGACAGTTGGCACCAGGGTGGGGACAAATGCCACAGTGCATGAGCTAAGGAACAGGTTTAATGGAGAAAGGGAACTGATAAAGAGTCAGTGAGTGAACATGTGGGTCCCATTCTCCCATTATGCCTGTGAGGGGGTGTTCCTGTGCTGGCGAGCCTGCTCACTCTCACACAGGGATTCTGTGCTTCCTGAGGACCTCCCTTCCAACAGGACAAGTGGGAGGAGAACCAGGTCCCTGGAGCAGCAATCAGGCCACTTCAGTACAATGCAGACGGGCATCAGGGCAGCATCTACAAGAGTTGTCTGGGGACACCAGCCCCTAGCACCTGGAGCCTTTGAGACCAATGTGGGCATGGGCAGCTGAGCTCAGCCACAGTGCCCTGGTCCTTGGTGATTCAGGGCCCGTGGTGCAGGCAAGGTCATTGTCCAGGCAACCTGGAGTGAGTGTGAGGATCATTCCAGACAGCCTAGGTATTTTTCCCAGACAGCAGTCAGGGAAACAATATTACCCTGGGATTGGTATGCTGATGGAACAGGAAGTGAATCCAAGAGAAGGTCAGATTCAGGGCTCTCCTTCCCAGAACTGACTTTGGAGATTTTAGAGTTTGTTCTTTTTAAGAGAGCAGCATTTCTTCCACATGGTAGACAGATGAGGGGTCAAGATGTCCAGGGAAGGACCCTGTGGAACTCAGGGGACCATGGGAAGCTGAGCACCTCCAGGCCAATGAGACCTCACCACTCCCAATGCTCCTGAGATGGCACAGCCTCCTCTATGAGGGAAGAGAGTGCTGGTGGGGCAGGAAGTTACAGTGATCCCCTGCTCCAGGGACTGTGCCCAAGCCTTCCAGGTGGGTGGGATGTGCCCCAGCTTTTTTCCTCCCCATCACTGTCTGTCTTTATCAAAATGGATATGTCTGGTGAGTGAGAGGTTAGGATGCAAAACATGTTTGTCTGTACTTGGCTTTGCTTCTTCCCCAAGGCCTTGGCAGCTGAAAAGAGTGCCACCTACAGTGCGCATGCACTTGTTTGTACACATGCATGCATGTGTGTTTACATGTACATGTGTATATCTGTGCCTGTGCTGGCTCTGGAGCCAAGAAGAATGGAGTTAGAATGGACCTGGCAGAGCAGGCTGCTAGGTATGTCCCAAACCCCTACCTGTGGCCCCAGCTCAGGGCCATATCAGAGTCAGAGCTCAGTGGCTCAGGAAAGGCTCATGCCTGGGGCCCCAGATGGCACAGCTGCTTCTCTGCTGGTTTGCAGTGCTGTCTGGGCCCCTTGGGAGGTGGCTGAGCCTGCAGGGCTATGTGGCCTTGCCCAGGGCTCAGCATGCCTGCTTCCTCCTGCATAAACTTCTTCAGTATCTTCAGCTTCCCATCTCTCAGAGCCCAACTCAGAGAGGCCCCCGATCAATCGTCTCAGCTGCAGGTGAACTCTCTTTCCAGTTCTTTAAGAAGTTACACACATCATGGTACAGGCCACAGACAGTCCGCTGAGATTTATGGTTACACCCCCACTAAACTGGAGGATGCTTGAGGGCAGGGACACTGTCAGAGGAAGTTCTTGCTCCCCTTGGTGCCTGAATCCCTGTGCTGTTCAGTAAACGATGGTGCTCTGCTGGCGACATCCTCTCTCTGCCACTCCATCGTATCCTCTAGAGCTACCAGCAGGCCTGCTCCTCTGGTTGATGTCACTCATGGGGTTGTCTCCATGGTGCTTTCTCTGGAGCCCAATCATGAGCTGCCAGGCCCTGACCTGCCCCCTCTAATTGCCTTGTAAGGTCCAACTCTATGTGGAGCTAAGGGACAAAACAAAAATCTATACTAATAAAAGGGCAATATGCTAATTAGACTGAGAGACCTTCCAGGAGACCTTCCTGACATTCTTCTGGACAAAGCCATGCTGGTGGGACTGAGGTAGAGGCGATTAGGGGCCAAGAGGGGAAGGCAGTTGTGGGTGATCAGGCTGGTGGGGGATGGGGCCATTGGGGGTAAGTAGACCAACAGGGGGGCCAGTTGGAGGCAAGTAGTCCATCAGTGGGGGTCAGTTGGAGGTGATCAGGACAGTGGGGGGGGCAGTTTGGAGTGAGCAGGCCAGCAAGGGGGCAGTTGGGGATGAGCAGGCCAGCAGGGGGAGTAGTTGGAGATAAGCAGGCTGGCAGGGGAGGCAGTTAGGGTGAGCACACTGGCATGGGGAGTAGTTGGGGGTGATAAGACTGGCGGGGGGGGATTTGGGGGCAAGCAGGCTGGTGGTGGGGGGCAGTTGGGAGTGAGTAGGCCGGCAGGCAGAGTGGTTAGGAACAATCAGGTAGGCAGGCAGGTGAGCAGTTAGGAGCCAGCAGTTCCAGATTGCGAGAGGGATGTCCAACTGCCAGTTTAGGTCCAATCCCTGTAAACTGGCAGTAGGACATCCTTCAAGGGGTCCCAGATTGGAAAGGGTGCAGGCCAGGCTGAGGAACACCTCCTCCCCCGTGCATGAATTTTATGCACCAGGCCACTAGTTAAAACATAAGTCTGTACAGTTTCATCACTGCCTGTCCTTCCTCTGCCCTGGGAAATGCCTCAGCTTTGGTAGATTTCATCATCACTTTCCAGTGCTAGGGACTTCAAAATGTGTACTAAAACGTCCAGTCTAGTGTGATCTCACAGCTTCATGTTCTCACCCCGCTGAAGGCCTTCTGCTGTTCCCAGCTCAGCCCAGCTCAGGGGAACGGGCCATGGCTGGGTCTTCACTGGGTTTCCTTTGCTCTCCTTCTCCAATCACTGCAGCACTGGCTTCTGGGGGTTGGAGCAGGGGGAGGGGTGTGACCAAGAGCAGGGAAGTTCCTTCTTGCCTGGTCTGTTGTCACCTGGCACAGAGGGCCCCAACTGTGGCACCCGTACAAAGGCTGGCTCATTCTCTTGTGATGAGCATTTGTGGGTTCTCCTAGGGATCCCTGCTATGCATGGGAGAAGCAATTTCTAACTGACAGCTTATGACCTGCCCCTCTCAACCTCTGCATTCTGTGGGCCACCTCTACCCTCCTTCGGCCCTGGCAGGAAACCTGCTTGTCTGGAGGCGTTTTAGAGACAAAATCCAATGTGCCGCCTTCTGTAGATCCACTGGCCCAGAAAACGGCCTACCTTTCGTGGAACACAGCTTGTCCTCATTGTCGCCTTCTCATGCTGTCCTTACCCAGCCCCTCCCCTCCAGACTTCTCAGACAAGCTGCAGGCGTGAGCCCGGTGTCCCCCGCCCCAGTGTTTCATGTCGGTCTCCCTCGAGGGTACCCTTCCTGTGACGCTCCAGTTATTGCAGTCACCAGGGCTCACACTTCTGTAGCTCCGCAAGCATCTGTCCAGAAAGGCGAGGTCGCTCTCCCCTCTCGGGCAACGCTCCTGTTCTCTATGCGCGGTGCTCTCCAGGTCCCCTGGTCTGCCTGGAGCTGGGGAGCCCTCTCCTGCCCCAGGAGTGAGCCATCAGAGAGACATGCTGACTCATCCAAGGACCTTCTCCCTCAGTCTGTACTGATCACCCCTCCTTCTGTGTCCAGAGAAGTGGGTGAACCAAGGGGGAGGAGGTTTTCAGACTTCTTTGTCTGACTACCTCCTGAAAATCTATGAGCATTTTAAAGCATTTTAAGTGCTTTTAATACGAAGCATTTCAGATTGACATGTCAAATTTTTCATTGCAAGTTTAAGTAGCTATGAGGGGTGTCATTTCTGATGCCTTGAAAATGGTCTATGTGCTTTAAACAGTTTTCATCAAAACTCTGAAGCTCGAGATTTGGGTCACTCAATTTACGAAAAACAGCTACCATATGATGTAATTTGGCAAAACCAAACAGTTAAATCAGAACTTTGTAGGAAAAAAAAAAGAAGTTAGTATATTCTGGAAACGTCTACTTTCTTATCTCAAGAAAAGTAGGTAGGTGGGTGGGAGAGGCGCAGTTTTGGGCGGCTTGCCACTCGTGCCAACGACCCCTGGCTGTGTGTACATTGGACTCTCCATGCACTTCCGCAGCTCTTGTGGTGCCTGCAGACTCTGCACCCAGGAGATGCACTGCAGCCAGATTCTGGCTGGGCCCTCCTTGGTTCTGTGGGAAAACTGGAAACCACCAGTGTCTGCTCAGACGCATCGGTTTGAGGAAAGAATGCCTAACGCAGAGGAGCGGACAGTGATGTCCCCGAAGTTGTCTGCCTGCACATTCTTGGGCATGTCTCCATGAGTCCCCAGGGGCACCCAACTGGGATATTGCTGGGCAAACTCCCTGTGTCTTTTGCAGTCACCCTTTAAAGAGTTCTGTATAGATGGTCTGTCGCCCCTCTAGTACAGAGGGGCACTAGCACCCTCTGTCTCAGACTTGAGGTCTCTTCTGAGATGCAAATGACAGGCGAGTAGCCTGTGAACACCCTGCTCAGCTCAGGCAGGGGTTGGCCCACGGAGGGCACCCAGAAAGGGTCTGTGACCGATGTCTGGTGCTGGTGCTGAGTCACCCCCACAGCCCTGCTGCCACTGTCCCTGCCTTCTGCCCCTCCCTGCGTGGGAAGGGGTGTGATGGGGAATTCTGGGCTGAGCAGCCACTTCCGTGTGGTCAGGACTTTGGTGTGGGTGGTGGTGGGAGACACAGCTGGCCTGCAGGGGTTGGGGACGCCACTGGGGATGAAGCTTGGGCCAGGACAGGGTGTGTCAGCCAAGTGGAATCCCCATGGCCCCATTTTCAAAGCCATTTGCAAGGCTGAGCTATTCCTTTGTCTATGGCCGAGGACCCCCCACTTGCGGCCGCAGCCTGGGAAAATGTGTGCAGTCAGGGCCACTGTGGCCTCTGGGAGCTGCAGGAGTGGGACAAGCAGCTGTTCTGCATTGAGCCTCCGAGGACTCAGCCTGTCTGGCCCATCACCAACCTCATGCTGGAGTTGGCCTCTGCCTGGGTGGTGCGATCGGAGGACACAAAGATGTACTTGATCCAAATACCTCCCACACTAGCCTGTCATGTTGCCGGATGGCCTTAGAGAAGGGAGTGGGCTGAGGGGATGATCTTAGAGACCATTAAGGAGAGACACAGAGAAGCAGAGACAGAGGGACACATAGAAAGAGAGGGCTGGGAAGCCTTGGGGCTGGCAGATGTCTCTCCTTCATTCTTCCCATACTTGCTATATGACCCTGGGTAAGTCTGCTAACCTCTGTAATTGCCAAATTACATTGTATGGACTCCCCTCCTTCATTCTTCTCATACTTGATATATGAGCTTAGGTAAGCACACTAACCTCTCCCAGCCTCCATTTTTCTCTCTGTGAAATGGGGATAGGATTCAGGACTGGGGGGATCAGCTGGGATGAAAAAATGTGGAAGTGGCCGGGAAAGCCTTGTTTCTCAGGCAGAGAAGCTCAGCATGCCTCCCTGACCTCTGGGGCTGAGCACTGACCCTTTGACCCCCTGACCGCAGTCTCCTATGCCTGTGGTGTCCCTCTCCCCATAGGCTGCTGGGAACCAGTGGGGTTTACTGGCTTGGGGTTTTGGATGGAGAGAACAGAGGTGGAAAGTTCAGGGATCTGGGTTGTGGCACTAGAGGAGAACTAGAGGGCTGGTCTGAGACCTCAGATGCTGAGGCCCCAGGTGCCCAGACCTGGTGCAAATCCACACCTGGGCTAACACCTTCACTGTGTCAGCCAACTGGAATTACCATGCATGCTCCTGGGCCCCGCTCTGAAGAGAAGATTTGGGGGGACAGGCTATGTGGGCCTGGGACAGGGAGGCAGTCCAGGTCACTTTGAAGCAGATCCTATCTCAGCCCCTTAGCCCCATGACCCTCTCCTCAGGCTGGCCCTGCTGGAGGCCTGGGAAGGGGCAGCGTGAACACAGCAAGGTTCTCTATCAGAAACTCCGCTCTCAGACAATGCATCTCATAAAGCCCCGCCCTCTTCCCACACCCAAAGGGGCACCAGGGACCTGGGGATGCGAGACCTGACAGGAACGAGTGAGGGGAAATTGTGGATTAAGTGCTGGAAGGGGGGCAAGAGAAGTGGGATCTAGACAATTCTTGTTGTCATGGGAATATCCAGGACTCACTTGAGCTTGGGCTCAGTGTTGCATTTCTCCCGTCTGGAAAGCGGTGGGGATAGATCACTGCTTGCTCCTGTCTGTGGTGCTGGCCCAGGCCTAACTTTCTGACCACACAGAGTTCCTGGTCAGGGAACAGTCACCCAAAAGATCAGCTGTCACAGACTCAGCCTCATCGACTTCCCTGCACTTGGGGGCATCCTGAGGACCAGAGTGCCTATCCCAGAGAGGCTGACGATGGGCATCAGCACAGCTGATGGCTCCATTTCTCTTCTTTTCTTCCAGGGTGAAGGCAAATGCCTCCTCCAGGAAGCCTTCCCTGATTACTCTTTCCTCTAATGCCCCCTTGTGCCTCAGTTTACCAACCAGGTCATTCTACCTTGTGTCATGCTTTTGTCCCCCTAATTGCCCCCCACACACACACACACCCTGTCCTGGGCCAGGATGGAGGCCAGGTAGTGATATGGAAATTAAGAGTTTGGTTCGGGTCTGAGAGATGTGGAGTCAAATCCAATTCTGCTAATGGGTGACCCCGAGGAAATCATTTAACCTCTCTGAGCCTCAGTTTCCCATCTGTACAGTGGAAGTAATGTTAACTCTCACCACATAGGATGTGTTGGGAGGATTATATACGAGATAGAGATGGCACCTGTATGCCTCAGGGCTCCACACCTACACACGCAGGAAATGCTTGGAGCTCCATAAGCCTGACTGCCTGTCATTAATGATTCACGCTCCCCGCCCCTCCAAGGTTGCATGTCTGCCATCTGCCAGGTGCTGAGCCAGGTGCTGGGGACAGCAGGGTGAAGACGAGACCTCCCTGTCATAGGAAAAGTTATGTGACAAGTGTTGGGAGGAAGGTGCTGGTCCCAGCACATCAGGGGAAAGGGTGACGAGAGAGGCGCACCCTTTCCTACCTGCCCTGTCGGAGCACGAAAATCAGCTCCTGGAATGTTGACGAAAAGCTGTGCCTGGCCCAGGAAGTGGTGCCCTGGAACTCCATGAAGTGTCAGGTGAGGGTCCAGGAAGTTCCTAGACCACAGCAGAACCTACTGAGAGGTGGGTCCCAGGAGACTCCCCCCCTCACCCCCCCCCCCCCCCCCCCCCCCCCCCCCCCCCCCCCCCCCCCCCCCCCCCCCCCCCCCCCCCCCCCCCCGCCCTCACATGCAAGGAGCCAGGCTCTCAGCACAGTGGCGGTGACCACGGAGCTTTAAACAATTAGACAGAGAGACGGAGACCATCATGGGCCTTAGAAGAATGCAGTGACAGGACAGGTGGACACTCGGGTGACACTTGGGGAACAGGGCTATGCGCCTCTGGTCCATAGGCCCAGCCCAGCTCTGCGGAAGCAGGCGGCGGCCACAGGCATGCCAGGCGCGGGAGAAGCGGTGCCCTCACCATCCCCAGAGCATGTCTTATTATTAAAACTCATACATCACACACTGACGCAAATACCTGGCGTGCGGGAATTGGAACCCTTCAGCGTGGACTAGATCCATCACCTTCTAAATCAGGTACATCAGCCCGTGAATCAAACACTACCTCTGGATTCCATGGGCTCCCAGTCGGATTAGATGCATCACCTATTGAATCAAATGCCCCTCTGATTGAATCAGAAACTGCAGCTCACCTAGTAAATCATCTAAATATTACCCACATTACAAGTTTGGAATGGCTGTCTCACCAATACGTTTTAACAGACGACATGTTAAAGCCGCTATAACATTTAAACAATTACCTGCAGAAACGCGCGCCATACATCACCCGCGCTGACCGATCAACATTTCGAGCAGGAGAAACCGCCACCCAGATGCATGGGCTTTCCATTTCCTTCTCTCCCGACCACCCTCCTTCCCCACGGGGTGCTTTCTCCTGTGCACACATGCTGAGGTGAGGCAGGCGGGAGCGGTGGGGGCCCCAATTACCGCTGGGAGGTGTAACAGGGCGAAGGCTGGCCTGAAACTTAAGGCAGGGGACCAGATGTGGACCCTTTCTGTGGCAGACGTATTTTGCTTAACCTGCACAGTGCTTAAAACACAGGGTATGTTTCAAAAATCAAAAACCCACGTTCAAATCCAGGATTTTTGGTTTCTCTTAACAAAGTGAGATTTGGCAATAATAGGCCCGCATGCCCACGAACAGCTAGGCCGAGTAATGGTAACTATTGCCAGCTGTGGTTCAGGCACTCTTCTGTACTATGTCATCCACTGCTTACAGTAACTCTAATATAGGGTACAATCATAGACTATTATTATTTCCAGTCGGGGAAACCCAGGGCACAGAGAGGGCAAGCAACTTGCCCAAATCACACAGCCAAAGCAGTGGTGGAGGCAGACTTGACTAACTCAATATGTGGGGGGGATTTCTGAGGGGTGGAGATGGGGAACCTGCCCCTACCAGGTGTCCTCCTAACCACATGCCATTGTCAGTCAGCATCCACTCCCTGCGACAGGGCCTATCAGAGAGGGGCTCAGCTCCAGACCTGAATGTGTCTACAAAATTGTTAATGCTACTGTAGAGTTACACGGGCAGGACTGGAAGAGACGTTCATTATGCTACTTTAGAGTTACACCCCATTTACTATATTACGCTGACTATAGTGCCCTATCAATCAATATGTAATTTTTAAAATAAATCCCGTAATTGCATTACAAATTACATAATTATGGCTGTATTGTATTTGTGCACATGTGTCAAAAGTGTTAATTTCTTAAAAGTAAATGCAAAAATACAGCAGTTTTTGAAACTCTGCTTCAGTCTTACTTAGTAATGTATCAGAAGCTCTGCGCTGGGCACGTATCGGTCAAGGCTTCCACCCAGGGCCCTCTGGGCCGAACCAGGGCAGCTCCTTCTGTCGGCAGCTGTCTGTGCTCTGCCCCGTCCTTCCTCAGCCTTTGGACTATAACCAAGCCAAGTAACATAGAGGTGCAGCTCTGCATCACATGCTCTATGATGCCACCCGGCTCATGGAAAAGCTTAGTAAAGATGACAGGTGCGTTTTCAAAGGGGGGCCTGGGAAAGGCCCGGCTCAGGGTCTGCATAAGCTCCGAGCATCTGGGGGCTCTATGGGCGGGGCCCTGCAGGTACCTAGGGCTTCGCCACCACGCTACCAACAGGGAGGCCACACGTCAGGATGGGGTAGGATGCAGCACTGGACTATGAGCCCAGCCTGAGGCTTCTCTTGACCGACAGGAAGCCAAGGAAAAGGCTCTGGAATTCTTAGAGGGCAGCTGGGAGCATCTGACCGAGAGCCACACAGCCCTGCCCTTCCTTCCTACTACTCACCTTATAGTTAGCAGATTTACCAGCCCAGACACTCAGAGCACAGCCTACCAAGGTGGGCAGGACACATAGCACCTGCCTGGGTGCTGCTGGTGAGTGCAGGCACATGGCCACCCCCTTTTTAATGAGTTGGAGACCCCAAACCTGAGGGACAGCTCTTTGAAATGTTTATTTTGCTTTATTTTCCAGGTGGCATCCCTCCTAGTCAAAGGAGACTGAAAACTCATGTGCCATCTTTCCAAACCAGCCTGTTTCCCCCTCCTCCCACTTTGCCTGCATTCCCTTGGTTTGGGGAGCGGTGTATGTCCTTTTCCACACTTTTTCTGGGTAGGAGATGGGTGTGACAGCGTGACCTGTGAGGGCTCAGCTGTCCCCACCTGTTCAGAGCAGTGGTTCAGGCCGGACTGGAGGCAGAGAATACTAAGATGCCTCAGGTTTCAGGATGGAGGCCTCACAGGGTGGCTGTCCTGCATGCAGAGGATGTAGGCCCACAGAGGTCTGGCTGTCCCTGTGGGTTGCCTTGACAGGTGGCCTGGCTCAAACCTGACACTGGGTTTAGGTTGGTGTCTACTCCTCAGCCCGGTGCTGCTCCCTCCAGGATCCGCATGGAGGCCTTTGGAGAGGGCTGCCCGGAAACTCTGCAAAAGCATTCCAGACCTGACCACCAGCGGATGGCAGACACGGCAGCAGGGACAGAGAAAAGGGGAGAAATGACAGTCAGGACAGACAGTTCTGCAGGGTCCTAGCACGGGGCTGAAGGCTGCGGGTGGACAGGAGACACAGTGACACGCCACTGGCCACCGTCCGTGAGGAAGAAAGAGACTCAGGGGGCACTCCCCACCCCCACCCCTGGATCACCCTCCTGATGCGTTCACTACAGGAGTCAGGCACGTCCTGGGTGCTTTCTTTCCGTGCGTTACCTTAGCAGGCATCCTCAAACCACAGCCCGCGGGCCACCTGCCGGGTGTTTTGGCCGCCGCTGCCTGTCCTGCTTAAAATAAGGTATGTGCAGTGCGCTAGGAATTGGTTCATAGTTTTTTTTAAACTATAGTCCCGCCCTCCAACGGTCTGAAGGACAGTGAACTGGCCCCCTGTTTAAAAAGTTTGAGGACCCCTGCCTTATGGTATTGTGTTTAATTCTACTTTTATGTATGAGGAACTAAGGGACAACAGCTCAAATAACATCTCCATTGTGCAGAGTAACCAAGGCTCAGAGTCATCCACTTGCCCAAGAAAGGTTCAGAGGCAGCAGGGGGCCGAGCTGGGGTTTAAATCCAAGCATGTCTGACTCCCTAGTCTGTGCCTTCAAGACCCGGGAAATGAGAGTGAGGTTGTGTGGTGAGTCCTCAGTGAGCCACGGACCTGGCCCCGAGCAGGTGGGAAGCCTGTGCCTAGTGTCCGGGAAGGGGAGGATTGGGTCCCTGCCCAGGAAGAGACGGGGCTGCTCCCACAACCCTCACTCCAACCTGAACACATCCGTTTGCACCTGGAACAAGGGACTCGTGCCTGTGGGGGACTGGACATGACTCCGGTTGGCTTCTGGACCAACAGGGTGACTCTGGCGTCTTTCCAAGTCCCCTTCTGGCCAGTTCCCTGCAAGGCTGTGGCTGGTGCAGCTGGAGCTGGCACTGGGCTCTGCCAGAGCCCTGCTAGTGCCACAGAGGCCCTGCCCTTCCTCCCGCCGCCCTCTCTGCAATTAGCAGCCTCACCAGCCCAGACCTCAGCTGACAGCCTGAACTTTTCTATCCAAAGTAGCTTTCGATGTTGAGGTCCCTGGGGATCCTCAAAGGTCACAGGAAGAGAGATGCTTCTGTGAGCTCCCTCTTACTGGCCTGGAAGGTGCCTGGCTTACCATCGCCAGCTGTATCCAAGGAGGCTCGCTCTTTGAGACCACTGGCTGGTGACTAGAGGGACGTTAAATGACAGCCAGATTCCATCTGAAATACTCCACTTGGCACTGCCATAGGTTAAGTAGTTTCCTTAACTTAAATTGGCTGCAAGATCTTTTGTTCAAATGTTATCTTATGTAGAAGCCCAACTGACAAAATAAATGAGTAAAATATCTCTGTCTGAAGCAGGATAGAAGTTGGGGCACCGGGGCCTTATCTGCTGGACCTCCCTCACCCCGACAGCAGGACCCAAGGTTCCTCATCAGGGCTTCTCAGCCCACTTTGGAAACCACTGATCATTCAGGTCTTTTGATTTACCAGAAAGGAAACTGGAGTTCAGAGAGGTTTTGTGACTTGTCTGCTATTTCAACAGAACATTTAGAGCTGGCTGGATTATCACAGGGTTGTATTGTACACTCCTGTTCGTTTTATAGCGGGCGGTAGTCTAGTTGGAATTCTTTGCACTCTTTCCTTGTATGTGCTCATTACCAGCCATTGAAAACATAGCTCCAGTCTGATCGCACAGCTGCTTTAAGCTTAATAAAAGGTTATGAAGTGCCTTATGCCATGTCTGAGGCACTGAGCAGTGGCCACAGTGGAGGGAAGCCCAGTGGTTGCCCCTGGGGGACGGGGGAGGAGACCCCCAAGCAGGTCATTTCAGTGTCTGTGGGGTGCCACATGATCATGAGACAGCCAGTCAGCCCCGCCTAACCTGAGGGGACCATGGAGGATGGACAGGACTCGGCCGGCGAGGTCAGAAGGCAAAGGCCTGCAAAGACCAAGCATATGTGTGCTGTCTTGAAGCAACGTCACTGCAGAGAAGGGAATGTGATGTGGGGGAGGCAGCAAGAGTGCGGGGCCTTGGGCGATGCAGTAAAGAGCTTGAGCTTCACCCCCAGACAATAAGGATGACAAGTTTTTAAAAGGAGCGTGCAACGTTTAGGACAGGGCATTCTGGTTACTGTGAGATGGTAGATTTGGGGGGAGGGCGTGTGATCGTAAGCCCAATTCAGACATTATTGCGGTGGTCTAGATGAGCTGGGACACAGCTGTCTGGATGGAGATTCCAGAAATACTTGTGAGAGGTTGAGAGAGGTGAGCGATTGGGTTTCCAGGAGGGCTGCTGTGGGTGAGGGGACTGGGAATATTTGGAGGGACTTAGAAGGGCCTGGCAATGCTGGACCCGGATTATTTTGATGCTGGAAACTGATTGCTTTTAAACTATTTTGGTTGCTCTGAAAGGTCAGAGCTATGCACCCATTGTTTAAGTTGAAACATTGTTAATTACAGCAAATCCCCACTTGTTAATTGCATGTAAAACTTTTCCCTTGGAATTTCCTGCCTAAGGATATGGTTGTTTTCTCAGAGACTCAATAAAAGGCTGGTGAGACCCAGACATCGGTGGGCAATCTACCCTGGTAGAGGAAAGATGCCACGCCTGGTCCCCCAGTTTCCAAATTGATTCTCTTCTAGTCTCTCCTTTCATTTTGTGTGTGGCCTCCTTCAGAACTCGAACCCTGAACAGGAACCCTGAACCGCGCTGGATGTGTAAGGGGCTCCAATATGGCAAGATCAGGACGTGGCTAGGCCTGTGCCTGTGAGAGAGAAGGTCTGGAACAGGGGCAAGTCAGGGAGTGTGTGGTTGGGGTCGGGGGCCACCAGGAGTGGCTCTGTGTGGCTGTGCATCACCAGGCAACAGTACACCCCCTGCCCACCGCCTCCTGCCGGCTCCCCTGTGGAGCCTCTCAATCTCAGGCAACCTTTCTTCCCTCAACGGCGGGCACCCGCGGGAAGCTCTGTTCATCGTCTCGGCCTCTCCTAAGAGATGCTCTCTGTGGTCCCAGATGGCGCCAACATGTGTGCCTCCCGGAGCAAGCAGAGCAAAAGCAAGCCCAGGCCCCGAAGCCAGCTGTAGTGCAGGAGGCAGCGCAGCCGCCCAGCCAAGAAACTGCTAACTCAGGTCACTTCGCCCCCGACCGACCTCTCAAAGCAAGGGGTTAAACATCTCCTTAAAAACCCTGCAGTGCCTTGGAAATCAGCTGAATGGCCTTTCTGCACAGCTCCTTGTGTCCCGGGTGCCCTGCCTGGCGTTCTGACGAGATATAAACGGCGGATTTTATGGGCAGCAGCATGGGCCAGTGGGCTAAGGACAGGCCGGGGAGCCAGCAAGGACGCAGCCCCGGTGCCTCGTGACCGCTTGACTCCAGGTGTGACCTTGGGCTGGTTGCTTAACCTGTTTACACCTTAGTTTCCTTGGCTGAAAAATGGGAGTCCTGGTACCACTGGGCCTCACAGGGGGGCCGTGAGCGGGAGCTAATTGATGGCTGAAGTGCACCCTGGGTGTCTCCGATGCTAGTAAACGGCTAAGTAATTACGCGGCGCCGCGCAGCGCTGGCAGCCCACACGCAGGGCACCGCTCCCAGGCCGGCGGGGCCGGGTAGCGGCCGAGAATGCCTGGCTCAGCTAAACGCCAGCCGTTCACCTCGCCAAGCACCTCCCTCCGCAAGGTCATTCTTCATCTGGAGGTCTTGCTCCTCGGGGCTCTGACATCGCTCTCACTCAGACCTGCTTTTAACCTTATTTTCTGCAAGATGTGGCTTTTTCTTCCATTGACAGCCTGCTGAACAATAGGTCGTTTGAGCGGCCACTCTACGCCAGGCACGCTGCTGGGGGCCTTCTGTGCTGTCTGTCCTGACCACCTTCCCACAGGTCCAACTCAGGGGGCTCCATCGTCTCCACTTCACAGATGTGTCCACGGAGGCTCTGGAAACGGAGGCTTTCTTTAAGGGGAGGCTTCCAGGGGGGGCCTCTCATCCTGGTGCCCCTGGGAGGGCTGAGCCTGCACAGTCCTGAGAGCCAGGAGGAGGATTCAAACCCAGAACCCTCCAGCTTCAAAGCTCAGGCCTCCCTTTCCATCACTCGGTGCTGCCTCCTTCCCTGTTCATTCTTCACTGTGTGTGGGCCGTAGGGGTGGTGGATGGTGTGGAAACAGCACTGTGCTGGGTGCAGGCAACCTGGATAATTTTTCCCATCTCTGCCTCGCTGAATCCATTCTCTCCCACAGACATCCCTTTTGTCTGTCCGATGTAGGACTCTGGTCCATGGCTGTGTATTGTGATAATAGATGCCTACCGGCTGTCTGTCCTAATGCAGTGGTCGCCAACCTTTCGGACCTCATGGGCCACCAGATGGCAACCACTGTCCTAGTGTACAAAAGTTATTAGTAGATCTGCATGCACAGTGCAACGACTGAATGATTCCCCTGAAATTCCTAGCTGAAGTCTTAACCCCCAATGTATTTGCAGGTGGGGCCTTTGCATAGTAATTAAGTCAGTGAGGGTGTGGCCTCATGGGAGGGTTTAGGGCCCTTATAAAAGGGACCCTGGAGGACTCTCTCTCCCCGCCCTCCGAATGTGCTGTGCTTTGATCTGGGACCTCTCACCCCCCCGAACTGTGAGAAGTAAGTTCTGTTGTTTAGAAGTCACCGGTCCATGGTGTTGTGTTAGAGCAGCTCGAACAGACTACGACCAGCTCAGGCAAACAGTCCTTGTGGTCAGGGGCTGTGCTGCACACCCAATTCTCTGTAACAAGATGCGTACCCAGATGTGCGGGCCCTGTGTGAGGGGCTAGTGTGGGTCCTGCCTCGGGGAGCAAGGCCCGGGGGACAAGACAGAAACAGGAGTGGGGGATTTGGCTAAAGCGGCCTAGGCTCTGACACAGTGGTCTTCCTTTCTCTTGGCCTGATTTGCCAGCGGGCCAGAGGTGCTGACCTGGGATCCAGGGGGCTTATCCTCGAGAAACCAAGTGATTCCCACCAGCCAACTTGGGCGGCAGGTGGTAGGCGGAGAGAGAATTGCCCCTGCCTTGAACTGCCTTGTAGAAGGTTTCACTCTGGCTCTGGGGCTGCCTCATCAGGTGCGTGGGACTCTTGAGCAAGTCAGTGCTCCCTCTCCTGGGACCGAACAGTGACACCAAGTGCCCCAGCTGCCCCAGAAGGGCCCTGAGCCACCAGAAAAGCCCGAGTCTCACCATTAGCAGCGTCAGCTAATAAAGGGATGGTTCACTTCTGTGCTCCCGATGCTGGTGACGAAGCCGTGGAAGGCTTCAGATGCCTGGACATCACACCGTCCCTGATGATTGCCTCTAGAATAACAGCACTGAGACCCCGAGTGCCCATCTCTGGAGAGTCCTTTTCGTCCTCTCCAAATATCCCCCTAGCTTTCCCCCTTCCCAGTTGGAATAAAGGGTTTACAGAAACGGCATAATCCTTGGGACCAGCGTGGCTTGTGGCAGGGCTTGCCTCCCCGTCTCTCCTCTCCCTCAAACCGCAAGGCCCTGCTGCATTTCAGGCCATGTTTCTCGCCCCGGGGCCTGAGCTCCCTGGAGAAGGGCTGTAGGAACGTGAGCCTCCTTTAAATCCTGCCTTCTTGGACATTTCCAACTAAATGGGAGCAGCCATCACTTCCTGTTAGCACAACTTGGCCTTTCCAGCAGTGACGGGCAGCCCACGGCTGCTCTGTGGGCTGCCCCTGCAGCATGAAGGCTCCAGGGAGCCACAGGAGAAGGGCGGGCAATGGAGCACAAAAAGCTCTGAATCTTCCACTAAATGCCTCCTCCGGACAGGCCTCCCTGTCCTGCTCTGCCCTACCTCATTCACCGGCACCCGGAGCTCTCCAGTGACAAGGACACGGGGGCCCAGCAGGTCAGCCGAGTGACTGCCTCCTTTGTTCTCTGTACCAGGAGCTGCTCTCATCTCATTCAATCCTGCCATGAAGTCTAAGATACATCTAAATGTGGAACCTACATAAGTTAAGTGACTTGCTCAAGGTCATGGACTGGCAGAACTGGGATTGGAGGTCAGGATCTTTGCCCTTTTACAAGGTGCCTTGGAGAAGCCGCCTCCGTTCTCCCTGCCCCAGATGACCCTCCAGAGTAGCTCAGGTCAGAGCCAGCTATGCCCACTCCTTCCAGGAGGGCCACATCAGGACGCAACACCAGGGTCAGTGACACTGTCTTCAGGGTCTACCCAGACACTTGTGGTTACAGGCAGCATGCAGGGTCCAGGTGAGTGGAGCTCTGCTCCCCTTCTACCCCCTCGCCCCCCAGAGAAAGCAGGGTTGACATTCCCATCTGGGGAAGCTCCTGTGACCCCTGCATGGACCATGCAGTATGAGTGGCAGAGATGAAGTTTTCCAAAAACGGAAAAAAGTACCAAAATTCTTGCTATCAAGCCGCCATGAACCCAAATAAAAGCAAGCGCGTGAGGCCTGGATGGGAGCTCAGTCCGCTCTCGGGCTCAGGCTCAGACACGACCCCCTCACTAATGTTTCACAGGGTGGTCGCTGGCTGGGCCCCTGCAGCAGGCGTGCACAGAGGCTGAGGAGTGTTCCCAGCTTGGCCTGGGTCCCACCCTTCCCAGAATGAATCTTTCCTCCTTCATTCTTTTGGTACAAGTTTCTGCCAAAGAAACGCAGATTTAGGGCAAAAAATCAGGGCTGGGTTTAGATGGGGGGAAATTCTCAGAACATCGTTATGTTCGTCTTGGAAAAAACTTAAAGTAATACCGCATCCTCTTTGTGTTTCTATGGGATCGCACACGCACACACGCAGAAGGCTGTCTAGTTCTCCGTCTGCATCTGTGAGCTGTTGCCGCTGCAGCACGCCGCAGAGGTGCGGGCTAACCTTCAGGCATTGTTCCCTCCCAGTCCTGGGCAGCCTCTCTTGGACCTCTTCTTCCTGTTTTGCTTTTCTCCTGCAAGCACTGCCCCCTTTTTCCTCTCGGTCCCCCCTTGTCCTCAAGCCCTCCTTTCCCAACCCAACAACAACAACAAAAAAAGCTCTGCACAAACACTAAGTCATTCAGATGAGAGGGAAAATGACGGGTACAACTTAATGTGTTCCCTTCCTGGAGTGTTTGTGTTATCAGGGACAAGTGGCTGTGAACTTGTAGGATTTCTTGACTCAGGGAGCTGATGAAGAGCCCTGGGTGAGGCTCAGCTGGCGTGGCTCAGTGGTGGAGCATTGGCCTATGAACCGGGAGGTCCAGTTGGATTCCAAGTCAGGGCCTGTGCAGGCTCAGTTCCCAGTGTGGAGCATGCAGGAAGCAGCTAATCAATGAATCTCTCATCATCATATCTCTCTCTCTCTCTCTCTCTCTCTCTCTCTCTCTCTCTCTCTCTCTCCCCCTCTCTCCATTCCTCTCTGAAATCAATAAAAATTTATATATTTTTAAAAAAGAGCACTGAGTGAGGCAAACAGGGTCTCTGGGACCCTCAAAAGCACCCCCCATGGAAGGCTGCTCTGAGTATAAAGTCTGATCAGATGCTCCTTGCTCTCTGTGATTTCTCCTTAAGTCTATGTAGGTGCTTGGTGGGCAGAAGTCTTTAGCATTGACTCCTTCTTCACACTCCGAAGAACAACTTCTGAGGACAGAGGCCTCCTGAGAATAGGCCGGGTCTGGCTGTGGTTAGCTGTGTTTGCGGGGAGCAGGCACACTGACCTGGCAGAGAGCTGCCTAGCATGGCAGCTGCTGCCCGGGAGGTGCCGGGGCTGGGCTGGGGACCTTGGCTGATAAACAATGCTCTGGCAGCAGCACAAAGGGCAGGGGGGAGGCGCTGAGAGGAACTTACAGAGGAGCATGCCTTTGCCCTTTCCGCACTTAAGGGACTGGCGCCTGGAATTTGAAAGCCCCCAGATGTGGCATGGCCTGACCTTTGGCATCTGGGTTATGGCAACTGCTGAAATGCCTGGAGATGCTGCTCAGACTGAGAAGTGCTGTAGCGTGGACACAGCTTTTCTCACACGATAGCATTCGCTCCTCCAGGGTGCTGTGGGCAGACGCACTCTGCTTTCGGAGCGGTAAGCTCTTCTGGGAAATGAAGGCCAGAGTCATTGCCAAGGTCACAATGTGTGGAGGTGATGCGACCAGTGCTAGGACTCAGGTCTTCTAACTTGCAAAGGCATTTTCCACAATTTTTTTCCCAGAGGTGTGGGAAGTAATCCGAAAGGTCAGGATCGAGTGTGACAACAAAGAGCACACAGCCAAAGGTATGCAGACATTTTCTCAACTGCTTCTACTTAACCACACTGCTAGCCAACAGCTGATCCTCAGCCCCTTCCTGAAACTTATTTACTGCTGCTCAGGGCACAGAGAAAGGCCCTGGCTAGTATTTCCTCTCCAGTATGCTCTTTCCCAGCACACCAGAATGCCCAGCCCGGAAATGTAGCATTTTCCAGAACATTCCTCCCCAAAATGCCCTTCCCCCAGACACTCTTCTCCACTCTGCTCCCACTAGGTGAGTGTGTGCTTGCCAACAGTCAGTGGGTCTTTGTTCCCAAGCCTGTGTCCTGCTTACTTTGCTAGTCTTTGAAAAAAAAAAGAAAGAAAGAAAGAAAAAGCCTTATTGCAATTAAGAAATTTAATGAAATGTTATGCAAACAGATGGTGTAGTGAGAGTGGAAAGAAAAGGAATCATTATTCCTATGCAAACGAAGTTAAACACGTTAAGAGATCAAATGACAATGGGTTGTTAGAAAGCACTGCTAATGAGGTAGCTGTGGGTAAGCTCACATTAAAGATGGGGGAAATTGAACGCATGTAGAAGGATTCTTCAGAGCACTTGGCAAGTGTAAGTCCTCCACCACTTTAAAGAAACGGAAACTGGCAATGGCTGATGCATTATTGGGTGTGGTTTACACAGGAAAGATGGCTGGATACGCCCATCCAGGGACCTGTACTCAAAGGAAAGGCCTTGGACCTACATCAAAGAACGGTGACTAGATGTACATTTATATGTTTAAGTTAAAAATAAAATGCTGAAGGTGTGTATAATTTTCTCTTATTTCCCTTTTCAACCAACTTTTTCCATTAACTGGCCCAAACTTGTCCATAGTGTCAGATAAAAGGGACCCTCCTCTAATAGCTAACAGTTATTGAGCAATTATTTGGTGCCAGACACTATCCTAAGTGCCTTTATGTAGCATCTCTTTTAACCCCCCCAATCTACCCACAAGTGAGATACTAACATTATCCTGCAATGGCACACAAACCAGTTTTTGCCGGTCCTCGTTGCTCTGGCCTCCCATGCCTCTTCTTTCTTTGGCCAATCAGTAGCCATTACTGAATGGCATCTCTGTGAACCAGCACCCTACCTCCTCACAGCCTCGTGTGAGAGAACCCAGAGTTCTCTGGCTCCCTGGGAAGACTGACCTGCGCCCCGTGGGTGGCTCAATGGGGAGGAAATGTGGTGGCTTCAAAATAGGTCAACTGGGGCTCCAGGTTTCATCATGGATGTGAAGTGGACAGGTGGCTGTGCATGAACAGGCATGGGAGCTGTGAACACAGAAAGCTGGTGGCAAGGGCTCGAGAAAACTGAGCCCAGCACGAGGCTCCTGGTGTCAGGAGGGAGCTCTTTGGAGCAAAACACTGGAGAAGTCCACCTGAGGCAATCATTTGAAAAGGGGCAGGGGGGGAGGGGAGGGTGGAAAGTGTTCCTGCCAGCATGCAGGGCAGGAGACAGAGCTTCCTGACTTAAACCAGAGTCTCTAAATGGGCTTAACAGTCGCAGTAGCAGCAAGAACCACCATGCGAAAGAGCAAAGAAGAACACCCCTCTGGTTGGTCGCATCGTGGAACCTGTGACGTTTGCAACTCATGTGTTTGCAGTAGACATGTTTTTGGTGGGCTTGGTTGGTGCTGAAGCAGAAATCTGATGTCCCTGAAGCTCAGTAAGATAAGGCCTCGCAGGCTGAGGCGGAAAGGGGAGTATAAGGAGCCACGAATTGCGAGGTGATATTTGCTACATGCGTACCCGAAAAGGGACTGATACGTAAAGGACTCCAACTGCACAATAAGAAGACAAATAGCCCAAGCAGAAATGGGCAAAAGATTTGAACAGTCACTTGAAGAAGGTGTATGAACCCCCAATAAGTTCCACTTCATCAGCCACCAGGAAAAGGCAAATTCAAACCACTGTGAGATACCACCACGCAGGCACCGAGGCAGCTAAGGTGAAGCAGACCGGCCACGCCAGCCGTCGACAGCTGTTTTGTGCTGGGGCAGGCAGTACAAGCAGTCTCTACGGGCAGGGAATGAGGGGCGGGTGCACATGCATCGTCTACAGAGAATTTAGAAACAATAACAAAACCACGCAGTCCGTCTGCTTTTTATTATCACCATGCTCAGCAATTCTAAACACTGTCAGTGATAAGATACTCCTCTCCAGCCCGGGGAACCCTCCCCTGTCCACCTCCCTTGAGACCCCCCTTTTGGCCAGGATGTGGAGCCACCGTGAGACTGGGGATGTCATGTGGCACAGCCACTTGGAGCACTGCCTGGCAGTTTCTTTTAAAATTGAAAGTTGCACTTCTACATATTTACCCAGGAGAAGTGAAAACACATGATGTGACTGCTTCTAACAGCGTTCTTTGTAATAACCCCAACATGGAAACAATGCAAATGTTTATCAGCAGGGTTAATGGACAAACAATATGTGGTGCATCCATACAACACAAGGCTACTCGGCAACTGAAAACGAACCAAGTGCCAACACATACGACAAAACAATGAATCTTAAAAACATTATGCTGAGCAAAAGAAGCCAGACATGAAAGAATACACACTGTTTGATTTAATTTACTTGAAGACCAAGAACAGGCAACTCTAATCTATAGTGACAGAAAGCAGAACAGTGGTTGCCTGGGGCCAGGGCTGAGGTGGGTATGGACTTAGAAAGGGGTGCTTTCTGGTATGGGTAATGTTCATTACCTTGATCATCTTGGCTACATGAGTGAACATATTTGTCCAAACTCATCAAAACTGCGAACCCAAAATGCGTGCATGTTGTTGAGCGTAAACTGTGCTAGAATCAGGTTGACATAAAACAAAAGTTTAAAACAAAGGGGAAAAAACATAGAATCAAAACCAGAACAGATATTGATTAATTTGAGGATGTGTCGCAGATTCTATGTGGTCATTCCTGAGTGGGACTCCATAGGCATTCCAGGAACATTCCTGTAGACCACACTGCAGCATCCAATCTGGGTGGGTTTCCATGAACTATTATGGAAAGCTGCACATAGCTTAATCTGTAGAAGTTTTTATTTCTTCCCTCTAAAGTGTTTTTATGCTTCTGTCAAGTTCCAATAATTTTAATTTCTTCAGCTATAGGCACAAACTGCAATTTGAATTAGAATGATCATCATAGTACAGTTATCATTTATTGAACATCGACTGGGACCAGATACTATTTTTAAAAAATATCTTTTTATTGATTTCGGAGAGGAGGGGAGAGGGAGAGAGAGAGAAAGAGAGAGAGAGAGAGAGAGAGAGAGAGAGAGAGAGAGAGAGAGAGAGGAAAAAAATCAGTGATGACAGAGAATCATTCATTGATCGACTGCCTCTTGCACTCCCCAAACTGGAGGTCTAGCCCCCAACCCGTGCATGTGCTGTGTGAATTGAACTGCGACCTCCTGGTTCATAGGTCAATGCTCAACCAGTGAGCCACACCGGCTGGGCAGTCCAGATGCTATTTTATGTCATCTTCACATAACCCTGACCCTGTGAGGTAGTATCCCCATTTTTCAGATCAGGAGGACCAAACATTCAGAGAGATACAGACTCTTATAAAGGGTGCACAGCTAGTCAGATCAAGACTGGTCTGTTCGATTTGGACTCTGTGTCTGTCATTACACTCCAGGACCTCCAACGCTGGCCTGGCGGACCCAATACTGCCAGCACATTCTGGTAAACCAGACCACATGGTGGTCCAGAGGGGGCGCTATACATCCTGCCACTGGGGAGCACACACCTACATTCCTTAATGCTGCCAACCTCCTCAGGGCAGTTTCCTATCGGGGTCAACCATCCTTGGCGTGGGCTTTCCTGAACTCATGGTGGTACCTGGCAAACAGGTTCATGGTTGATGAGTTCTTGTAGCTCCATTTATAGGCTGAAACCACAGAGTTGAATTGCCTTGTCCTCAGGGCCTTGACTTTCTACTCCTGCCCAGAGCATTTCCCCCTTTCCATCCTCCCTTAGGATTCTGTGAAGTTTATTCTTTTGATCTGTGACCGTGACCGCATATATCTCTGGGTGTATTCTAAGAGGAACCTGCGTTCCTCCCACTGTGGGGCTGGCTAAGGCAGTTATGCAGGGCTCAGGGGAATCCTGGAGGAATTTGCTCCAGTCTGCTGGGGTCTGTATCCTGACACGCAAGTGCATAAGCGTGGCCAGGCCTGTTTGACAATCAAAACCAGGCATGAACCAAAGGGACTGGGGCGTGGGGGCCAGTGTGGACTCTTAGCTGGGCCAGGCTCTTGTCTGGAGGCCTGGAGGGGGGGGTGGCGGGGAGACAGGATGGGAGGAGGGGCCCCCAGCCCAGGAGGAGGTGCATCCGTAGAAGAAGAGAGGAGAAGATAATGGAATCCGATAGAGCTCCTGAAAACGTGTCATCCTGCTGCTGCTGAAACCCTTTGAATACGTTAAATCCTTAAGCAGAGTAGCCTAAGACTGCAATGACTACATGGAGACATGTTAGTCCGGGTAAATCCTTGCAGGTTTCAAAGATCTGAAGGGCCCGCACTTCCCTGTGCAGCCGCTGCCCTCTGCCCTCTCCTGCGTGATGTCATTATTGAAGTTTCGCTCTCACCATGCATGGTGTAAGTTGACATTGACAGTTGTAGCACTCGCACACCGCCTCTGGAGGATTATTAGCTTTGAAGCTATTTGGCCTTGAGCGGTGAATTCTTTTTTGAGCTCACACTGGCTTATAATATCTGAGAAGGCCTGCTCCACTCCGGCCCCAGCTCGAATTAGGAGAGAAGGCCGCTTTCCAACTTGGAATGGATGCCAGCAGGAACAGAATGGGGAATATTATCCATCTCTGGTGGGCAACGAACTGAGTGCTTTTGAGCCCTCTCCCCAGAGGCCTTCACGCCGAGTTTCCATTTTAACATCAGAGTTGGAGCCACAGCCTGGGCTGTCTCTGCCTGTAATCGCCCGCCGCGCGGCCTCGCAGCTGGACGCGGGGAAGGATCGAGGAGTACATGGTCCTCTGGCCTCTAATCTGTTTGTTATTAGGCAGTTGGAAACCCCTCCTTGGGCCTGGAAGCTGATGTCAGAAGAGCATAATTCAAGTATATGTTTAAAAAAAAAAAGAAGGGAGAGGGGAAGGCTCCCCCTTCTGTGATCATTTGCATGTGGTGAATGCCAGTGTCTGGGGGGGATTAATTAGCTGAACAAAGCTGGGGAAGGGGCTGCCAGTGCATTGGCAAAATCGTGACCTGAAGAGCACCTGACCTGCTCTTAACTTCCTCTTGGATTTAAGCAAATGTCTTGCAAAACTTCCCCCAGGGAAAAGGGAAGCCCCCACCACAGCCCCAGCCTCAACCTTGGGCTTGTTCATGAAGAAAAAGTGTGTTGATCACCCTCCACAAACTGCGTCGCTGTATACAAGGAAGCTTGGAAAATGGGCATTGTAGTCTTCATTTCACTAAAACCACTTTCCCCTGGTGAATGATGGGTCTGCGGAGAGATGCTGGAGAGCTTTCTCATGAAGAAAATAAGGATCTTCCAAGTTTTCAGGTTGCTGATTTAGGGAGAAGAAAAGTTTCTTGAGATTATCACTTATTTATCTACATGTTCTTCTTTGTCTCGCTGTCATCACTTATTTATCTGTCTGTGCGAAGGTCAATCTTCCCCAATACTATGTATGTCCATAATTTATGGGCCGCATCTCTCCTGACGCAACTGGTTTTTGGAATGTACCAGCCTTGGAGCTTGAAGAAACCCAATGAGACACCTTCAGGTTCGAGGTGGCCTGGGTATTTCGGTTTCCTGGAATAAACCCCGCACCACTGTGAAATGGCAAAGCCGAAGAAGGAGACATGCCCAGGAGAAGATGCTAACCAAGGGGGAAGTACAACATTGGTGAGAAGGTGGCGGTGATGGCGGGGGTTGGGGAGACCGCTGGAGGGAATGGGCAACTTACAGCATGCAAGCACACCAAAACCAGCCCGAACCATTTCTCTTTGTGATGATTTAGTTGGAAAAACAAAACAAAAAAACAACAAAACAAAACAAAAAATCCCCCAACAAACTACTGGGTTTATTTCTCTGATGCTCAGGAAAGTAAACAGTGCATTTCCTTAACTCCAAGAGATGCTCCCCACCTACCCTTCACCATTTCTGCCATTAGAATGTCTTACAGCTGCCACATCCACTAAATGTGTCAGAGCCACCAAAATACCAACAGGTGGTATTAACACAATGGCCTGACTTATAATCAGTGTGCTTGCCACAGGGAAACATGGTAGGAAGGACAGTATGGAATCTTTAAAAAATGCCAGGAGCCTTGTAACCATTTGCTCTTGGAGAGAAAGCCTGCACACAGCTGTCTGTAAGTGTGCACATAGATGAGCTGGCGATATGCTGAGGCGAGAGTCTATGAACCGGGAGGGTCCACAGTACCCGGACCACGAACGAGTGGGGCCTATGCTGACATTCCCGGTTTTAACTTACTTAAGCAATTGATAGGTGATCACCTCATCAAGGCTTACTTATTTTGGCAAAATGATAAATTGCACTCATATTTTTTCCTGCCCCAAGGCAAATTGGTGAGCTTTAAAAAAACATAAAACTCTTTTGGGTCTGTTAATAATTTCCAAAGAAAAGAGCAGCCAATGGTTGAATAAATAAACCATTCTTGATGACAATTTAAGAACCACAGTAACAAATGTGTGCATATGTGTGCTTGTGTGTGTATGTGAACACACAACAGCGTAATCAACTTCTAATTAATCCTATTAATTTGAGAAGTACTATACCGGCTGATTCTGTTCCAGTGCGTGCATTTCTCTATACACATATAATATTTTTCAGAGAAAAGTAAAAAATTTAGCTGATGTCCAGGGTTAAATTATGCTTTGTTAACAAAACGTAAGTAATCCCTAAGACTAATTTAGTAATTAACATCCATAATTTCAAAGGTGGAATGGGCTGCCTTAGGAGGTAGTGAGTTCCTGGTCATTAGAAGTGTTTGAGTAGCAAGTGTTGAAGGACCTCTTGATGGAAATGTTTTGGTTGGAATCCTTTTATCCGTTGTGGAGAATTGGAAGTGGTGAATTTTTAAGTCCCTTCTGATAAAAGAATCTATGATTCTATGACATAGAATCAGCAATAGTGTCTTAAATGAGAGCACGGTGAAGGCAAGGTTACATCTTTAGCACCGTGTGAAAGGAAGCATGAATAAGTTGGATGAGATGACTTTTGATAGCCTCCCAGCGCCAAGATGGAAGTTGATGAATTAATTGCTTTAGTCTGGCCTCTCCATGAACTGGGCATGACTTTCGGGTTTATTATGAGAAATTGTCTCATGCGATGGTGTAGACTGAGAAGTACCACTACTTGTCCTCTACAAGCTGGAAACTCTCTGGGTGGTATAATTTAGTTGGTGTCAGAAGGCCTGAGAACAAGTGTTGCCAGTAGTGTAAATCCTAGTCCAAGGGTAGGAAAGACCCATGTCCCAACCAAAGCAGACAGGCAGGAAGGAGGAGAAGGAGTGAATTGCTCTGTCCTCCACCTTTCCTTCTATTCAGGCCCTCAACAGATTAGAGGACACCCACATTGGGGAAGGCTATCTACTTTTTGGAGTCCATCAGTTCAAATGCTAATCGCATCTGGAAACACTCTCACAGACACACCCAGAAATAATATTTAATCTGGGCACCCTATGGCACAGTCAAGCTGACATGTAAATTGACCATCACATTAATGAGTGTCAGCCTATGACAATAATGTATGTGGGATGCATGGCTTTCTTCCTTAAGCCTCTATTTCCAACCAATGGAGCCCTTCCCTTTTGTAGTCCACGCTCTTTAAATCTGTGAATTTTTTATGGCGCTCCTGATGGGAATAAGTTATAGCCACAGTTACTTCCCTGTTACTTGCCTGTCCTTCAGCACTGAGTTGCCCTTGAATGGAATTATGGACCACCTCGACCACACAGTGTTCTACATTCCTAAGGAAAGTTCTCCCAGTTCCAGTCAATCCCAGTTCACCCTGAGCACTGGCTTCTTGCTATGCACCTCTTACACTTTCTCACTGACTCTTGTGTGGCTGGCTTGGCTCCTTCTGCTAGATATCACCCAAACAGTATGCATCTCTGTCTTAACAAAAAGTGAGTTTTAGCCCTAACCCGTTTGGCTCAGTGGATAGAGCGTCGGCCTGTGGCCTGAAGGGTCCCAGGTTCGATTCCAGTTAAGGGCATGTACCTTGGTTGTGGGCACATCCCAAGTAGGGAGTGTGCAGGAGGCAGCTGATGGATGTTTCTTTCTTATTGATGTTTCTAACTCTCTATCGCTCTCCATTCGTCTCTGTAAAAAAATCAATAAAATATATATTTTTTAAAAAAGTGAATTTACATGCTGCCTGAATTTGGTGGCATGAGGGTTGAAAGGTAAGAGAACCATTATTCTAAATGTCTCTACATTGTTGAACATTTGATGTTCAGCAATAAAACAGATGAGGTCATACTTTAATCTTAAGGGCTCAAGCCTGCCGGGAACATTTAGCTGATGCTTCGAAGCTCTGTGTGCTTTGTAAGAAGTCAGGCTTCTCTGTGTACGAGGCGTGATTTTCAGAAACTTTGCTGAAAATCCACAAGGGCTGGCAGAGGCAGAGCAGTGTGTCTTCTCAGTATGGGCGCCCTGATCAGACAGCCTATGACAGTAAAGTTGGCAGTCAGCAACAAGCATCTTGGAAATGACCCAACATGTGCAAACATTTTCCTGACTCTGTCTCCCAGATTCAGCTTTGCTCTTGAACTTCAGCTTTTAGGCATCCTGAAAGGGTCCTGGGTTCTACCTGAACCACAGATACTTGTGCATACAGCTTCAAAAGCAATGCCCTGCACAGCCTCGGGATGGAGGGAGCAGTGACGTTGATGTGAATGGAGCCTGGCTCACTAACTGTTGCTAGCTGCCTCTTAGGACAAATCTTAGCCTTCCTTTCCTGTGCAAAACTGAGTCTGTGTAGTTTGCTTCAACACATCATGGGTTCAGTGGAGACTTTTTAAGGGAGAAGGTTGCTGAGATTTTTTTCATTCCACATCTCTCACTTCCTCCCAACAGTTGGCAACACTCTTCCCCCCCTCTCCCCCTCCCCCCCTCCCGTCCGCAAAGAATGCTGACCTCCACTTTTACAGAGAGCACAGTGGGGTTCAGCAAGTCTCCCAGCAGATTTGATTTTAATTCAAGTGATGCGAACACGAGGACTTCTCCAGAGGATATCTTGCAAACTTCAAATTGCTATTGCCTTTCTGGGACATTAAAGAAAGTTTCTCGTGCCCCTAGGCTTCCCGGAGGACACTTCCAAACACCAAATTTGCTTTGACTTGAAGGAAGATGACATGTGTGGTACGGAGCAGCAAGGAATAAAGATGTAGCAGGCTTGAAAATTCACTCACACTCCACTCAGATGTGCAATATCAAATAGTTTCTGTCCTTCCCAAAGCTGGTCTGATCTTCTTTCGACGCCCCCTACTCGCCAATTAACAATATCGGAGTCTCTTCCAATTTAAATGTCCTCGTTTAAATTAAATATTTTATTTATTAGAAATCCAGTTTCTTTCTGGGGCTGACATCTTGTCCTCTGTAGGTAAAGGCTCATTCTCCATCCCAAGATGGTTTGAGGATGATTAAAGGGGTTTCTGTGTTATTTAGTGGGAGAGAAAAAAAAACCGGGGGGTGGGGTGGGGGGACTATGTGGGATCTTGTTATGTCCTCTTTATCCTGATCATGGTTTTTATCTTCCCACCTTCACATCCCTATACCTTGGAATTCCATAAGTGTCATCCCAAGAGCCCTATAGACCTAGAGCTGCCTTAGACCCCCAGGCTGGGTACCTTTAACTTCTACTGCGGGGTACCCTTGCTTTACATACATGACTTTGGAAGTGACCATACAGGTGATTTCTTGAGGCTTGTAGCTTCCCCAGACAATCCCCATGGAAGTGTGACAAGAAGTGAGTCTCTCTACTCTCCTGATGTTGTCAGCCTTCTCCTCCGCCTATCTATGATGCCCCCTGTTCTGGGACTTAGGACCTGAGAAGAAGATTCAGGACCTACCTGGTTTCCCTCGTCCCCCTGCCCCTTTGCCTTCTTTGTCCAGCCCCTCAGGCTAAAGCAGCCAGCTTTCCACTCCTCTGAGTCCCATCCTGATGGCAGAGAGTAAATCTTTAGGATCTATTCCACCAGGTATGGCTCTTGATACACTAATGGGAGCTAAAGGAATTTAGAAAATCCCTTCCCTTCTCAACAATGCCAGGCTTTGAAGATGATTTTCCTGCTTAAGAGGTCAAGAAAGTCAGCTTTGAGATTCAAACTGATCAATGGTCTCTTTGTTCTAGGCAGTATCCCTGGGGCCAGAAGCCTCATGCCTCCCCTTTGGAGGTGGAAGACTGCAGAGGAAGGTGATTTAAGAGGAAACCAAAAAGTTAGAAGTGAACTATTTGCAAAATATTATCCCTGTTTCAGAAATATGGTTCTGAGCTTCCAAGAAGCACAGTTAAACACTCCCTTTTAGGAAATGTCCATTTATATGATTTTCCTGTTTGAAGCATCCATAATTTTCGACTTCCTTCCTAAAACACTTTCCCCAGAGTCCTACGTACTTTGAAAGACTGTCTTTGAAGAATTTTATTCCACATTCTTTCTCAATTTTCCTGGTTAACAAACAACACTGAAGTAGCAATAAATGTTACCTCTACCAGTTGCTCTTTCTCTAACTACCCTAGAGTCTTCCCTCACTCTGCACTCCCTTCCCTTTCTCAGAAACTACTAAGTCACAAGGGCATTATGCAGAACAGAATTACAATCCTTGTGACTGGAAGCAGGATGGTTTGATAGCAACATGCTGGGTGGTTGCTGTGATAATTACTAAGAAATAACTGGCAACTTGGTTTTCATTAGGGGCATAAACTTCAGCTCTTTGAATGTTGTCTCCACAGCAATGACCATGACCCCAAATAAAATGAACATGGCACAGAGAGAAGTTTTCCTCATGCTTGTCAAAGCATGTCAGTGTTCTCCCACGAAGTGTGGCACAATTCTCCTAATGCAATTAAGCAGCACCTTCTTTACCATAAAAATGTGTGTAGAAATGTCAGTCTGGCTTGTGGTTACCAGGCTGGGAAGAACTTGAAACCTGCTCTGATTATATGTTTTGCAACAAAACCCCAAAGTTCACGTAAACTTTTCAACTGGTGAGTATGGCTGGAGGTTCATCATGGATTCCCTTGGATTTTTGGACAGAAGATTTTGCTTCAATGTGCTTAGTAAGGTGCTTGTCATTTCTCTCCAGCCTTCTGGGCAGCACTCTCATTCCTATTCTTTTGATCTGGCAGGAAGCCACTTCTCCACAAACCTCTGTGGACTGGATGAACTCTTCATGGTAGGCTTGAAGTAGAGAGCAGCTCGTCTCTGTGGGTCAACAAGCCACCAGCCCTGCTAATGGGTTCCTCCCATGCCCTGGGAGGCAACGATAGTTTTACCCTTCATTGGGCATGTGTGTTTGATGAAAGTCACGATTCCTTCTATGAGTGTGTGTGTGTGTGTGTGTGTGTGTGTGTGTGTGTGTGTATATATATATATATATATATATATATATATATATATATATTACTCAGCATGTTCATTTAATTCTCATAGGCACATAGTAAGAGAGGTAATGGTGGTCAACACAGCCCTTCAAACCAATGTGCATGCAGTGGTTTTGGAGATGGGACTTGTCTTGGAGATGTGATACAATGTAGCAGCTAATGATGCCAGATTTAGAACATCCTTCTAAGGCCATTTACATTTGTGAGGCCTAGTGCAAAATGAAAACATTATCCATTTTGACACTTGTTCAAAAAGCATAGAAAATGCCATTAAAAATGGTTCAGTGGTTGAGCATCAATCTACTAACCAGGAGGTCATGGTTTGATTCCCACTCTAGGCACATGCCTGGGTTGTGGCTCGATCCCCAGTGTGGGGCATGCAGGAGGCAGCCGATTGGTGATTCTCTCTCATCATTGATGTATCTGTCTCTCTCTGAAATAAAAAAATATATAGATATTTTTAAAAGAATAAAATATAAAGCTTTTTTTCCCTCTATTCTTCCTCTTTTGACTCATCATGGTATTTATTTCCTATTTAATGTCATTCTACATAAGGATAAATTAAAATCTTAAATTATTAGCACACCTTTTATCATTCAGCTTTATGTTGTGGAATGCCAGTTTTAAATGTAACCATAAGAGTACTTAACTCATGCAATTAATCAAGTACTTAACTCCACAATTTATATTTTGTAGCTCACACATGTATTTATTATTACTAGAATAGTGAAGACATTGCACAAAACTAACTCATCTGTTTTATCTCACTTCCTGATATGAGCACATTCTACCAATGCTCCCTACAGTTGGCTAACTGTTGAGTAAGGAAGGACTAAAAAGAAATATCAATTTTATCTAAGTAATGTTTATAGAACACTTCATCCAACAACGCAATACACATTCTTATTAAGCTCACATGGAACATTCACCAAGAGAGACCATATTCTGGAATACAAGATACACCTTAACTAATATAAAAGAATAGAAATCATACAAAATATGCTTTTAGACCATAATGGAATTGAAATAGAAATAAATAACAGATAGATAGCTGGCATATTCTAAAATGTTTGGAAATTAAACAATACACTATTCACACATGCATCAATGAAGCAGTCTCAAATAAAAAAATAATTTTAAACTAAATGAAAATGCAACTTAAAGTTTGTAAGATTCAGCAAAAGCAGTACTTAGAGGGCAATTGATAGCATTGAAGGCATCTATGTATAAAGAAGGATTTAATACCTCACAGGAACTCTGGTTTACTTATCTAATTGATATCCCTGTTTCCAAAATATTGTGAAACATGGATTCTTTTCTAGGTAGCACAGTGACAGAAGGAGAAGCCCCATCCCACAGCAAGGCTGGGAATACCTAGAAATTTGAGCTGCAGTTCAGCCATGGTACACTAAAGCACCTCAGTCAAAGAAGATGGTTTGCATCTTCAAACATGCATTGGTACCTTAGGCAGCTGGACACCGAGAGCACGGTCTAAAGTAGATTTTCAGGCCCACATCACAGAGCTATAACAGAGACCTCAAAAGTTCTTGAGGGCAGGTTAGGGGACAACTCAGAGACAATGGACTCACAACCCACTTCCCCATTGTCCAGCCCAGCAGATCTGTTTATCCTTACAGGGAGGGCCCTTTAGATTTCTCCAACATAACTTCCAACTTCACCCATTCAACATACCACATGTTTTAACTTAGTGAAATTTTCTGTTTATTCCACCTCTTACGTAGACAGTTCCTGAAGTCCCATCACTGCTTGGTGGCCTCCTCTTGGACCCCAATTACCCTTTGAAAACCTGCTGTGCCCAAGGATTTACATCCCCAAGATCTACACTGTCCTCAACTGCAGCTTCCCCTTGAACATAATGTGCTCTTACTCGCATGAAACCAGAGATATACTTACTTGTATGAAACCAGAAATATACTTAGCAGCAGCCCCACCTCTATATCTCCCCCAAAGAATCCACATTTACCAAAAAGCGTGAGAGAGCAGAGCACCCTGTACCAATGAACAGAAAGGGTGACAAAGAGAGAGATGAGGGCGTGGCACACTCATGCACCAATGGCAAACATGTCTAAATTCTTTAGTAATTCTTTTTCTGCCAGAACCCATTTAGGCTATTCAGCCCCTATTAGCCTATGCAGCCCCTAGATTCTCAAACCTAGTCCTCTTCACATAGTGTCTACCCCTGCTGTTCTGTTTCTTCTCTGCCAAATTCCTTCTGTCCTCAGAGCGTTTTTTAATTCTTTATTTTACACAACAGTTGTGCTAGAGCACTACACACAGGACAAATATATCTTGATTAGGAAGTGGACTTCTCATTAGCATAACTTCTAATGTGCAGGACTGTGATTATATTTAGCAATACCTTTTTGTTTTTTGAATCACACTAACGGTTACTTCTTCTATGAAAAGCTAATGGTTTTACTTTTTAATTTTTCACCCACATTCCTATTGGTATCTTTTGAACTAATTATCTTTTGATGATGTTGTATATGTATTCATTTCTTCTCTTCATACCAGCTAATCCTTGAATAGTTACAACCACTACAGCTTTCGTTTTTAGCTTATAAACTACTGAAATGAAGCCGTGTCATTTCCTTACTTTTCCTGCCTGCATTCTCTCTCTGAGTCTGAGGAATCAGGCTTGGCCTCAGTCCTCCATCCTCTCTCTCTCCCATTGAGGATGTTCACCAGCAATGACAGCACTATTCCCAACCCCGCCCCCTCCGCCCCCATCCTCCCTTGACTGCTGGAGGTGTCTCTTCAGAAAAATCCTTCCCTATGCTTGTACTTCTGGTATCACTTTCTTATAGCAAGACTGGCCCTGACCGTCCATAAGGTCCATAGGACTCAGAGCTGAAAAAACATCCTTTAAGATCTGAGCAAGATAAACTACACCAAATTTTTTTCTAGGTGAGAAGACATTATGAAAACGGCATATTGAATATGTTCTTCAAAAAATGGCCTTGTGCCCTGGCAGGTTTGGCTCAGTGGATGAAGATTCAGCCTGCAGATGGAGGGGTCCCGGGTTCGATTCCGGTCAAGGGCATGTACCTTGGTTGTGGGCACATCCTCAGTAGGAGGTGTGCAGGAGGCAGCTGATCGATGATTCTCTCTCATTGATGTTTCTAACTCTCTATCATTCTCCCTTCCTCTCTGTAAAAAATCAATAAAAAAAATATATTTTTAAAAATGGCCTTGTCATCAAAAGGAAAGGCTAACAAACTCAGACAGACTCAAGGAGAATAAAGACACATGACAACTCAATGCAGTATGTGCTTCTAGATGGAATCCTATAATGGAGGTTTTTAAGAAAGCCACAAAGGACTACTTAATAAATTGACAAAAACAGACTATGAATGGGACATTAATTAAAAGTTTTATGCCAAATGTTAAATTATTGATGGGAATAACTGTATTGTATATAAGAGAATCTTTTAAAGAAATGTGCAATAAAATATTGGAGAACATACAGGGTGCATAAACTCAAGTATGCATGGATATTTTTTCATATATGTGTGTGTCCATATATAGGGAGGAAGAGGAGGGAAGAAAGGAGACAGAAACAAAGACAGACCAGAGGGGAGAAAAGTCACAAATTCGCCAAAATGTTAGTAGGCAAATCTGGATAAAGGGTTTATGGTTTTACCATGCATGCAACTTTTCGAAATTTGAAATTTTTAAATTTTCAAATAAATACATTTTTTAAATGGACCATTGATTGTCTTCCTGAGTTTTACCTGACCTTTGAGATTTCTAGCTTTGATTTCTGTTGCTACCACCACCACCGTCATACCCAGACCCCAGAAGTGTGCAATGCCAACTTTAAAACAATGATCCGATTCTGTCCGAGGCAAGAAACCTGGCATCCACCGCACATTTAAAGCATGTTAACTTTTCAAAAGGATTTTACAAATTACCGGAGAACCTGCAACCCATCTCCCCGTGATCCAGCCCAGCAAATCTGTCCATCCCTCCAGGGCCCTTTAGATTTCTCCAATATAACTTCCAACTTCACCCATTCACCATACCATATATTTTCACTTAGTGAAATCCCCCCCACCAACGAATAAAAGATTTAAAAAAATTATACATCATATAAAAAGCAATAAAAGAACAAAAAGTCAAGATGTTTACCACACGGAACCCCTCATTTCTTGTCTGGTGCCACCAGGTCGTTTGTCTTCTGGGGTTTTGTGCTGTGATGGGTGTGCCAGCACTTCCCCTGCTCTGCTAGTCACTTGCCACTCCTCACCTGGACCCCCATCTCCTGGAAACATGTTGATGTCTTTTGTCTTATCCTTTCCCCTATTTGTCCTTCTCAAGTACTTACTCTTTTAAAATCTTTTACTTGTTTAACTTTAAATACAGTTCACATACCATACTCATTCAAAGTGTGTAATTTTATGCTTTTAATATATTCACATGTGCATCCCTAGTGAATTTTTAAACATTTTCAAAAAGAAACCTTACAATCTCTTTATCATCTCTCTCCTCCCCATTTTTCCCCCACCCCCAGTCCTAAACAATCACTAGTGTATTTTCTATGTCTCTAGTTCTCTCTGTTTGGGACATTACATATGAATGGAATCACATGTGATCATTTGTGACTGGCATTATTCACTTAGCATAATGCTTTCAGGATTCATCCATGTTATAGCATGCATTAATAGTTTTTATTGCCAAAAGATATTACATTGCATGGATATACCACATTTTATTTACCATTCATCAGCTGATGGACATGTGGGTTGTTTCCACCTTTTGAGTATTATGAATACTGGATGCTACTGCTATGAGCATTTGTTTACAAGTTTGGTGTGGACATGTGTTTTCACTTCTCATGAGTATACACTTAGAGGTGGAGTTGCTGGGTTATATGGAAACTCTGACATTTTGAGGACCAGCCAGATTATTTGTCAAAGTAGCTGCCCCATTTGTCATTCCTGCAGCTATGTGTGAGGGCTCCACATTCCCCACATTCTCAGTGAGACTTACCTGAATTTTTGATTCTAGCCTTTTTGTGTGTGTGTGTGTCTGTTTCTATCTCATAGTGCTTGTGATGTGCATTTTTTTCTGATGGCTAGTGATATTGAGCATCTTTTCATCTAATATTTTACTTTTAATGTCATTTTTGAAAAGAAAAACAACTGTGTCTGATCTGTGTTTAAGTCATTTTCATGCATACCGGGAAACATTCTTCTAAATATTTGAAAACACATTTAGCAATGCCAATTCTGTAGTTTTCTACTTCTAGATATTTAGCATGTTAGTATAGTTACTGTGTGATTCAGGAACAGCAATACTGTGCACTAGTTTACTCTGTAAGGTTACTTCTTGTATGGAGTTGAGAGAATTCACTCAAACGACTCCTCAGGGTTGACTAAAAGGCAGATCAGAACTGATTGCCAAAGCCTCTGAAGCTGCTTGCTGTTTACATCTGTGGTGCGTAAGTGTGTCCCACACGTGATGAATATCAAAGAAAAAGGGGAGCTTGGACATGGGCACATAGCATATGTCTGAGAGATGGATGACAAGATGTTTCAATGGGCCTTTTCACTTTATTGTAAAAATGGGATGTATTACACATGCCAAATGATAATTGTGAAAATTGGAGGAGGGTACATGGAAAGGTATAATGTTCTATCTGCTCTTATACATATGTAAGCATTTCTGTGTTAACAAGCTTTGAAAAATAAAAGATGTTGGGTATCTCATAAAGGAGGCAAAGGATACCTGACAAGGGGGGCATCAGTCCATCCAGATGGGAATTTACCTCTCTCTCAATAAGGCAGTGTCATTCCATTGAGGTTGGGAAGAAAACTTCTTTCCATAGCAAATAAGAAGGAAAAAGGAAAGGAGAATGTGAAAGTTTTTTAAAAATATATTTTGATTTTTTACAGAGAGGAAGGGATAGAGAGTTAGAAACATCACCCCACAACCAAGGTACATGACCTTGACTGGAATCAAACCTGGGACCTTTCAGTCCGCAGGCTGACACTCTATCCACTGAGCCAAACTGGTTAGAGCTGAAAGTTTGGGGTTTTTTTTTAAGTGTTTTGTTGAAAAGTCCCCATCTGGTGGCTTCTTGTTCCTCTGTGATCAGTAGTCCAGCACATCTATCGAGCAAGTGGAGATGGCCTCAGTTTAAGGAAAGTGAGATTTGCTGTGGATTTGAGGAGCTTTGGGAAGAGACTGGAACTAAGAAAACAGGTAACTAAGCTCCATTTGTTTTGTTCACATGGTAATAAGCATGGGAGCATTATCTGTGAAATGAATGAGTTCCAGGTAGTTCCTTGGAACCAGTAGGATCAATTGTGAGATTTAATCCAGTGGTGATCAGTTACTTATAGGAAGACATTTCTGGAAAAACACAGAGTTGAAATTTTGCCAGATAGGAAGGATTAAAGGGAACTCGAAGGGGGGCCCATTGTCATGGAGATTTTTAAATGTTAATCAAGAGTTTTGGAGGAAGCCAAGAGCTTTGTGGATTGACAGGGAATGAGTGGATAAATGAATGACCTGGAATTGAAAAATCAACAATGGGCATCTATGCTGGAAGGATAGGGGATGAGGCCAAAGGGTAAAAAGTCAGACTATATCATTCCTGAGTCAGAGATGTTCCTGGTAATAAGGTCTGCAGTGACCACACTGGAGTGGAAGGAAAGGACCCTAAGATGAGATGGTGTGGGAACTGGGAGGCTGCGTTATTGGCTGCTTGTCCATATGGATGTTAGAGCCCTCCCCTGCCTGCTCACCTCTTCATGTTCTCTGCCTTGGGCCCCATCCACCTTTAGTTCCTTTTTGTTCAGCATTTTTCTGTGATCTCTAGCTTTAGGCATTGCAAGGCCACTGGCATAACTCTAGACAAGAAGATACTAGTGTGGTAGTGAGAGGCTTTGTTTTTTGTTTTTGCTTTTTCTCTTTATACTCAGGATTCATAAGGTTTACTGGAAAAGCTACCTGAAGTGCTCATGAGGATGCTCATTCCATTTTTGTGTTTCAGTCTGTCCAAGTGGATTTGCCTTCCCTCCAGGCCACTACAATAAAGGAGGATATGTGTGCAGATTTGCCTGCCCCCTCTCTACCTCCAAAAACCATTGCATGGAAGTCCATGGTGAGTCCTCAGATACCTGTAAACCTGGTGCATAGTCTAGAATGTACCTGTAGTTCATGAGCTGAAGGAGATTTATTATAGCTTCACTAACGCCATGCCTTTTTGGTTAGAGGCATCAGTGTGCCATGCAGTGCACTGACCAGCCTCAGCAGGTGGAGCTTAGGTCACTTAGAGGAAGCTGGAAGACAGCATCCAATGTGGGGCTGATGAGGCATAAACCTTTGTTCCACCAACAAGGTTATTCTTTCCCCTCTTTATTTGTTTTTACTTTCTCATTCACTTTAAGGCATCTTTTCCTTACTTTCAGCTTTATTTTACCTGGGAGATAAGAGGCTGCCTGGTTAACCTTGCTACCCACTGATAGCTGAGTGGTGCTTTTGCTCAGCAAAAAAAAAATAAATAAATAAATAAAAAATCATTAATCCCTCAGCCTGAAGAAATGCCCAGAGATGGGCACTACTTCCCCAAGATGACTTTCCAGTAGGCGTACTTCAGTGTCAAGGTTAAAGTATGCTTTTCCAGCATGTTAACATGACCCACAAGAAAGATTTGTGAGCAGCGTCTATGCTGTTTCTAGCTCCTATCCCAACCAGCCCAACTTTCACTGCAGCAATATCCCCCTAAACACTCCCATTCAGGGTTCACCCACCTGTGGGATCCTCTGATCACTGATTCTAAATAATGATTAAGCCACTATCTCTTTTTTCACTGACATTTTCTGAAAAAATATGCTTACTCTGTCTGGTTTTGCTCAGTAGTGAGAGCATTAGCCTATGAACTGAAGAGTCTTGGGTTTGATTCTGGGTATGTACCTCGGTTGCAGGTGCCCCAGTCCGAGTGGGAGTAGGGGGGTGGGGGTGGGTCCCTCAGCCCAACCTGCACCCTTTCCAATCTGGGACCCCTTGAGGGCAGTCGGACATCCCTTTCACAATCAAGGACTGCTGGCTCCCGACCTCTCACCTGCCGATTGCCCCTAGCCACTCCCCTGCCAGCCTGATCGACATTTAACTGCTCCTGTGGTGGCCTGATTGCCCCTAACTGCCCTCCCCCTGCCAGGATGATCCCCCCCAACTGCCCTCCCCTGCAGGCCTGGGTACCCACAACTGTCCTCCCCTGCAGGCCTGGGTCCCTCCCAAATGCTCTCCTCTGCCAGCCTGGTCCTCCCCAACTGTCCTCCCCTGCAGGCCTGGGTCCCCCTAAACTGCCCTTCCTTGCTGGCCATCTTGTGGAGGCCATCTTTGACCACATGGGGGAAGCCATCTTGTGATGGTCAATTTGCATATTACTTTTATTAGATATATATATATATATATATCCTTGATCTTCTTCAGATGTGGAAGACCTGTCTTCCCTGCTGCCTTAAAGGACATTAAGCATTCCCTGAAGGGGAAGGTGTGGGCTGCTATCCATGTTCCTTAAGGCTAAGCTATGAGGTAGGAGACAGAGCCCATCTCCTCAAGCTTCATCTGGGAAGAAGTGGGCTTTGGGGGAGGGCACACAGTATCTATTTCTCAACAAGAGCTCCAGGAAATGACCAGAGAGATAGAAACATCAATGATGAGAGAGACTCATTGATTGGCTGCCTCCTACATGCTCTCCCACTGGGGATTGAGCCTGCAACCCAGGCATGTGACCTTGACTGGAATCAAACCTGGGACTCTTCAGTCCACAGGCTGACACTCTATCCATTGAGCCAAACCTAGCTGGAAATGGTCACTTTTGGAAGCCAAAGGAAGCAATCAGTAGGAGCTGAACTTCTTTCTTTCTTTCCTTAAGCACAAGCCCTGAGAAATCTTAAACTCATGCTCCCAACAAAGGACACAGAGAAGACATCATTATTATTACAGAAGCATTTATTACGCAAGTCAGTATTCCTCACAAGGAAGGAATTATGTGGGGGTGGAAAATTTTCCCCCCTGGAAATTCTGGAGAAGCATTGTATGTCTGAATCGTGGAGGCTGATTTTTCAAAGCAGTGCCTCCAGCAGTGGTGAGAAGAGCAGGAGGCCTCTTGGCAGCTTGAGGCCTGCAGTTGGGGCTTGGCTGGGGCACAGTCCCCCTGATGGGCACAGATTGGGGGTAATTCTGATATATTTGCTGGCCCTTTAATGCCACGTCATTTTGTTTTGTGTGTCTGTCCTCATTTCTGGTATGTGTACTACTGGTAGAGCCCTGGCCAGCCAAGGTAGCTGCGTGGTGGCCGGACCCGGCATTAGTGACTTCGTAGAAGGGGGCCCTGTGGTGGAAAGGACACCCCTGCACTGGCTCTGCCTGGGCCTGCACTGCTCCCTTCCGCACAGGTTTCCCGGACTGCACCGCAGAGGGCAGGGGCTCTTGGGGGCCGGAGGTAACTGCCGCAGGCCGACGCCCTCGTTTCTCTTCTGGGAACTTCCCAGTGTCTGACATGACATGCTCTGTCCCAGTAAAGGCAGCTCTGCTTTTAATTGAGCCTCTGCTTTGTGCAACTGATAGGGGGATGCCCTTTTCCTGGGGGGATTCTTGCATTTTCAGTTTTACTCCAGGCTGAAGCCGATGAAAAAAGTTCTTAATTTTACCTACCAAATGGCTATCTTCCTTACCTACAGGTGAGGTGGTAGGGAGAAGTGGTGGTGACTGTCCCTTCTGTGATAGGGTCTGGGAAGACTTGCTCCCAAGCTTGTCCTTTAAAGCTGTGTCCTGAGAAGGAAATATCTTCCCTCCAGGTTGGGGGATTCTCAGTCGTGCATCTCCTGCACCAAAGTCTATTAATATGGGGCCTTTAGGCTTTGGGGGAGGGCACACGATATCTTTCTCCACAGCTGGCGGGAAATTCTGATCCTGGCCGGACCTTAATGCCTGCCTTGGAAGCCAAGGTTCCTGCTGCTTCTCCATAGGGACTGCACTGTCCTCCAAAGGGACAGGCAGCACCTCGGGAACTTCCTCATCCCCACTGGAGACATCCTGAGTAGGAGTCAGGGAGGCTTCGAAAGTCAAGCTGTCTGAGTCATGGGACATGTCCGTGAGTTGGCTTTGGACCTGACTATACAACTTCCCTAACTTCACCTTTAACTCAGCCATTACTTGCATTTTAAGTTCTGATACGTTAGGAGTTTGAACTGATAAGTTACATGGTGGGTTTTCAGTGGTCATAGTAGTTTCTCTGTTGACCCTTTGGGAGATTCCTGGCTTGCTGGTTGTGAAGACACCACTAGTTCTAGGTTGAAGAGCTTTGAGCCCCTCAGGCCTGACTATCTTCCTAGACACGCTGGATATGGATTTCTCCGTATTTGTGCCCTGTGATATTTTTGCTCTGTCATTAGAATTCACACTGTTATTCTTTGTCTCCTGTGGGGTCCCTGCTTGCCTTGTAGATAACTTTGGGGGTTGAATGTTGGCTATCAGAGAATGTATCTGACTTTTTTCCCCACTGATGGTATTTGTAACAGGCAATTTGGCCTTCAAAATTTTCTGGATTTCCTCTGAGAGTGTGCGTTGAATATCAGCTGGTGAATGTCCTTTCTTGCCCATGAGTAAGCTGGCATGGAGAGGAAACTTCAGGTCATCAGCTGAATTTTCTGTTTCCACTTTGTCCTGGTAAAGGGATCCAGAGCTTCCTCTCAGGGGCATGAAGGCCCCAGATTTGGTGTTCATCTCAGAAATCAGTTTGGTTGAGGAGAAAGAGGTAGGATTGATTGAAGAATGGGATGAAATATCTTTCGATTTGAAATGCTCTTTGAACTCAAGGACTTCGGTGGGAAGGCCTGACAGCATCCTCATCTGAAACTTGTTAATGGGGGGTTTCTGCATCTCCTGTGCACCACTCTCAAGCAAGAGAAGCTCCTGGGATGTGTTCAGGCAGTAGTCCCCACCCACTGATGTTGGCAAACTTCTTTGCTCTAATTCGGTGTGGGATTTTATAGAAGAAATCTGATTGGTATAGCTCTGTGAACTGTATGCAGTCCCAGGAAGCTGGCCCTCACTGATTTTCTCAATCTTTTTGCTCACATGTACTTTCTGGACATTTTCCAGTAGTCTCTGACTTACACTATGCTCAGAAAACATTGAGTTTGAATTTTCTCTTGACAGACTCATTAGCTCAGAACCACTTTCCACATCCTTATCTGAAGAGGTCTTTGAATCACTCAACAGACGAACTTTTGGATCATTCTCTTGGCTTTGTCCTTCATCCTTTCCTTCATTCTCCTCTAGTTGAAACCTTTCTGAGCTCCTCTCATAGAAGCTTCCTGGTTGACTCAATCCAACATTTGGATTTTCACTACTCTGGTCCTCATCCACAGAGATCCATGAGAGGCCAGAACTGCTCTTTGATTCAGCTATGCCTGAGCAATTGCTCAAAGGCCTTATCAATGACAGAGACTCCTGGATCATACAGGGCTGGCCCTCGTGGAATTGGATGAGCCTCTTTCTAAGGTGATGTTCAAATTCCTCTCGAAATTCACTGCTGAGAGGAAACTCTACAGGATTGATGGAGATTGCAACATGGGCCTTAGAACTTTGAACTGCAGAGGGTAAACCCCGCAAACTTTCCTGTTCTTTCTGCAACACATTGCATTCCAGGTGTTCAGTTTCAGATGAGGTGTGACATTCTGATTCATTCTTAGGTGTGTGGAAATACACTTCACAGACCTTATTCTGGGTAATGGGGTTAGATGGTAGGATTGGGAGTGTGGATTGAAGGTGGGCCTGGGTTTGGATCTGAGTGAGATGTAAGTGCTGGGACTGAGGCAGGGTTTGAGGCAAGGGTTGAGGTTGGACCTCAGGCAAGGATGGAGGTTGGAAATAAGGAAGTCCTGAGGATTCTTGGTCTGTGAAGGAATTTGAGATGTTATTGAAGAAGATTGAGCAGTCACCTGAGGCATGGACAGCAGAGGACAGGGACTCACTGTGCAGAGATGGGAGACCCCAGAAAAGCTGGGTAAGTTTTTGCTTTAAGTGGTCTTCCCAGGTCTTAGGATATAAGTACTGCTGGTCCGAGTCATGCTCATCAGGGCTGAGATATAAGAGGTGTCTAGGATCTATAAATTTGGCTGCAGGGTCTGCCCCAAAAGAGATCTTGGTAGAATGGAGGGCAAGAAACCCTTGCTGTAAATCATATTGTGTCACGGTCGAAGAAAACAAGTCTTTGGGCTTGGGTGAAGAATGGTGCACTGGCTCTGGAGACAGAGTTTGACCCGGTGGTGAGGGTGACAGAAAATTACCCAAGGTTGTCATTGAGTTAGAGGAGAGAATGGAGGGGGATGGTGAGGAAGGTTCAGGCAATGGAGTTGGTATGAGTTCTCCTGAAGGGACTCCTGGGAAAGCAGAGGACTGAATGAATGATGGCTCAGTCACAGGAGCTATCACAGGAGCTGTGGAAGCCACAGGGGAGACAGATGGAGTAGAATCTTCCAAAGCCTTTGAGAAAAGCCCACTGATTTCAGTGGTTACATTATTACACACCTCGCAGGAGGGGTCTGGACATAAAAGTTGACGAAAACTGGTGATGTCATAATTCTGTCCCAGGGGGCTGCGGGAGATAGGAGGTAAAAAGATGCATCCAGGACCAGAACAAGGAAAAGAGGACCTACTGGCTTGGTGAGGGTGGGGCACCTGAAGCCTGCTGCCCCTTTCACATTGCCCCACATCCATGACTTCACAATGCACTCATCCCAAGCATTCACTCACATTCCTGTTCCTATGGCAACCCCTCCTATGACTAGGGAAGGCTCCACTGAATCCCTGGAAACGCATAGAACATGCTAAAGGGAGAACAGGAAAAATGGGGAAAGACTAGTCACCTTTTCAGGAAAGAAATCAGCTCCCTGTCCTCCTCCTCCTTGCTGCGATAATATCTCGAACCTGGGAACCAGGAGAGTGCGTTACATGTAATGAAGGCAGACACATAGGCATTACACAGGGGTCCCTTTATGGGAGAACATTGGGATATTAGACTCTGAAAGACCCAGGAATTAGTAGATGAGGTCAAATGGTCAATGATAATATTAATAAGGTCCCCATATGCATGTTGCTTCATTTATAATAATCGAATTTGATGCTCAAAAGCACTCTGTGAAGCAGAGGGGCCAATGGTAACAACAAAGAGGAATCTGATCATCCTGAAGCCAAAGTACTTTCTCAAAGTCAGGAAACAGAACTTCTGACTCTCGACATCTCCTGGGCAACACCCACGGCCCAGGTCCATCGCTGCTTCTTACCCAGGGACAGCAGAGCAGGGAGTCTGAGAAGTGTCTCAGGTTCAATCTTTCCAGGAGCCTCTCCTCTGAGGGCTCTGTTTCATGAGAGGGGCTTTATCTACCAACTGACAGAGACCATGGACCTGGTACCTCATGGGAAGGAGAGAGAAAGGGTCTTCCTTGGGGAGCTCAGGTGGAATAGGCAGAACCTTACCTTGCCGTGTCCCACCTTTCCTTCTCCTCTTGGCTGTGCCTTGACACTGGGAACAAAAAGGAAAGAATGAGCACTTGGGACTCACTTCTCTCCTCCTCTCCCTAGGAAACTCAGACATTTTCTACCTAAGAAGAATGTCTCTCTGAACAATCCAAATACATTTTAACTAATAGAACTTTGTGTTCCTTTTACCATTTTTTAAAGCTTTAAAATGTTTTTTTAATTTTTCCTTTTTGAAAAACTTAGAGAAGGACTTTGTTTATGGGGTCCACACTTGGTTTTCTCAGAGGTCCTATGCTCAAGGCCGGCATATAATCGGAGGCCTACAGTTCATTTCTGTCCCTTCAGATAGGACCCAGTAACCTGCTGGTGCTCAGCTGCAGCCTCTGCTCACTTAGAGGCTCTCAGAGGCTCAGCACTGCTCATCAGCCCAACACAAAGGCTTAGTTAAGTGATGCCTTTGAAGGCAGCATGACTCAGCATGAAGTGCTGGTTAACTCTGATGTCCTACAGAGACTCCCAAGTCTCTAAATAACTGGATCCAGGACTAGGGAATCACTGTGTTTGAAACCAGAAACCTGTTACCACCCCTGGATGGTCTGTGAGATTGAGGTGGAAGCCTGAGTCCTCCCTGAACCCCTAGCTCTGCCCGGTCTCGTCCCCAAGAAGAGTGATGTTCTGTTCTCAGACGCCCCAACTTCAATGTCTCTCTGACTCAACCAAACTCACTGAGAAATGTGGGAATTGAAATGGCAACAACAAAAAAGAACTCTGTTGGGGCTCCACTGAACGCTCACCAGGGGTTCCTTACCTTTTGTGTCTGTTCATTTCCCTGGATTTTTGGAATTTCCACAAAGAAAATGAAGAGGAGGAACAACCACAACACAAAGATGGAAATTTGGTTGAGGTTATTATATAAAAATTCTGAGCTGAAGCTCAGATAAAGCTCTAGTAGGTTATTCAGAAATAGACTAAGTTCCATTTTCCAAATCAAAATGCTGCTCGAAGCAACTGAGTTCTGAGAGCTCAGGCTCTTGGCTTTATAGCCAGGCCTGCATCACAGAGCATTGTGGAATCACAAAGGGTTTGTGAGAGTGGGAGTGGGTACCCCTTCATGAGGTGTGTCCACAGCCCCGCCCCACAACCAGCCCAGCAGGTTCCCTCCCTCTCTTTTGGGCCTCTAGGTCCTTCTGCCCTACTCACTTATCCCGTTTTCCAATTTGCCATGTAACATCCTATAATAATAAAATTGTAATATGCAAATTGACCCTAACAGCAGAAACACTGGAAATGACTGGTCACTATGACACACAATGACCACCAGGGGGCAGATGCTCAATCCAGGAGCTGCCCCTGGTTGTCAGTGCACTCCCACAGGGGGAGCTCTGCTCAGCCACAAGCCAGGCTGACAGCTGCCAGTACAGCAGTGGTGGTGGGAGCCTCTCCTGCCTCCTCAGCAGCGCTAAGGATGTCCAACTGCAGCTTAGGCCTGCTCCCCGCTGGCAAGTGGACATCCCCCAAGGGCTCCCGGGCTGCCAGAGGAATGTCTGACTGCCAGCTTAGGCCCGATCGCCCAGGGAGCGGGCCTAAGCCAGCAGGTGGACATCCTCCAAGGGATCCCAGACTGCGAGAGGGCACAAGCCAAACTGAGGGACCCCCCAGCCCTGAGTGCATCAGGCCTCTAGTATCATATATTTACCTTAATGAATGCTCTGCTTGTTTCATCTGTAACCCAGCTATTAGCTGGGTCCCCTGTTAATGTTAGGAGACCTTGACTTTGGTCTCACCAGGTCCACTACCTTGCAAGACTGAAATACTCTCTGGAGATTTTGCTTGTGCCCAGACATTTACACTGAGGGTCACATATGTCCTCAAATCCAGCTTATACAAACCCAGGTACAGAACTTAAAGTTATTTTAGACGTAATTGTGGATGGTAAATAGCAGATTTTAGGTTTTTTTAGTAAGTTATAAGTGAATAATAAAGTTTAAAATATTATCCCTCTGAGGAATACATCTCATATATTTTACATATATTCAGCCCCTAAGTTCTGTAATAAAGCTCTTCACAGGACATTTCAGGCAGCCATGGAGGTGGCCAAGTTGGTGTGTGGCAGAGTGACAACCCCATGTAACCCTACAACTTCTCAGTTGAGGTACATCCCCACACAGAAGTCAGGTCCCAGGTATTAGACTGCACTTGGTTATATTGTCTACAAGGAGGAGTGTTTTCCAGAGTCTCTACTAGAATAACATGCTGCTACGTGAGGAGGCTCATTGGCTAAGTCATTAGTTTAGGACTCTCATAAGCTTTCAGTTTCCTAGGGACAATCCTCAGTGCTCTCTCACTCACATCCCTGTTACTATCCCTGGGCTGAGCTGCATGTATACAGCTGTTTTCAGGGTCCCCTTTGGGCAACTGGTTCAAATGAAAAGCATGTAGTCTCTCATGGCTGTCAGCACCCCCCCCTTACTCAGTGGTAGACAGAGCAAGCTTACTTGTACTCATGTTGAGTTCACTGAACTCTCACCATCATGGACTCAAGGAAATTCTGTGCTTTGGGGCTTCCCAAATGCTATTTGTGAAGGGAAGGGCAGGTACTCACATTGCAAGCATGCCCTCTGCTCACGCCCTCTGCCCATTGTCTTCTTGGAATTCACTTATAAAGCCGAGTTTTAAGGTAAAATTGTTAAGAATCTCAAAATGGTAACAGTGGAGCATTAGACCCAGCACTGAGTGCTCCTAAGAGTGTCCACTGAGTGACAACACAAGTTGTTGTCCCGTGACCTGCTCTGCAGCTTCCTTCCTCGCCTTGGTTCACACCCTGGTCTTATCACATTTGACTGTGTCCACTTGAAGTTCCTCTTGGAACATCAGCTTTCTCATTGATAGGACAAGAATGCACATAATGCTTATTTTCAGCATTGGTGTAAAGCATTTGTTCAGTGTCTATCATAGTACTGACCAACAGAAATATAATATGAGTCAAGAAAGCCAATCCCATATGTACTTTTACATTTTCACTAGTCTTTCCCCAGGTCTTTGCTCAAAAGTACCCAACATGGAAAGTCCTTCCCTAAACATCCTGTCTCTCACAGGGAACATTCTAAGATGGCCCCTATGATCTCCACGCCCGGGTGTACTGTCCTGTGCAGGTGAAACCTGTGATTCAATGGGATCCAGTTCCCGTAATTACGTTATTAATACTTGACTCTGAGTGGAAACTGCCCTGGGAGAGCCTGAACTAATCAGAGTAGCCCTTAGAAGAGAAAAAAGCAGTTGCAGACAGTTTCCTTCTGCCTCCATGAGTTCTACAGCTGCAGCAACTGAATTATGCCAACAAACATGAGTTTGGAAGAGAATCCCAAGCCCTGGATTTGACCCAACCCTGGCTGACCCTTTGACTTCAACCTTGTCTTAAGCAGAGATTTAAACAGAGAACCATAGGCCTTGATTCCTGACCTTGAATAATGGGATATGATACATGTGTGTTGCCTTAAGCCACTAAGTTTGTGGTGATTTGCTATGCAGCAATGGCAAACTGATATGTCTAAAATACACTCCCTACCAGCATTCTCTGTTCCCCTTTCCTGTATTATTTTCTTTCAGAGCATTTTGCTACCTGAAGTTATATTATGCAGTTATTTCCTTGTTTAGTCTGACTGTCCCACTGGATTATAATCTCCACAAGGCAAGGGACTCTGGCTTGTTTACTACTGAATTCCCAGCTTCTTACAGCAGTGCTTGGCACACAACAGGCACTCAAGCCATATTTGTTGAATGAACTCATAAACAAATATATGTGTGTTCAGTGTTTATGTAATTTTAAAAACAATCCTTGTAGGTGTATTTCAGTTCAAGCAAGGTTGGCATTTATGTATTAAAAAAGGGCTTAGTGTTGGTTTTTATTTAAAAATATAAATATATGAAATACAAAACAACTTACCAAAAATGCTAATTTGGCTCTAATAAATTTGACTAATAAAATTACTTTAAAAATATATTTCAGTGATGGCAGTGCCCAGAACAGTGTAATGGATTACTTAAAGTTGTTATGATGGTGAATAGCTTTGTGAATTAAAAATCATATGCAAATGAAAATGGACAAAATAAACTTGCTAACACCCAGTGCTCTCCCCTAGCTGTTCATTTGTGATACTCAGTGATACACTAGGACATTCATTTTCATGAGGAGAAATATAACAGTTAAAACTACAAACAAGACAAAGAAGAAACATTTGCTTCCCTAAGGAGGTGCTTCCCATTGCGCGGCAGCCAAGAGTGCTATCTGCTAAGGAGGAGTGTCTTGGCAGCATTGCCGTTGGCCTGGGGTACAGGACTCACAGGTGAGTGCCTTCTACTGACCACACAGCTATGTCCCCTTCACCTCCTGCAGCGTCCCAACAGCAATGCTGTGACAGCTGAGATTTGTCCGGAAATCCTGAGACACTTCTCACATCAGAGGTGAAGTTTACAGTTTGACTCCCAGTCCAGACACATGCCCAGGTTGCTGGCTTGACCCCTGGTAGGGGCGGTGTAGGAGGCAGTCGATCAATGTTTATTTTCCCCTTAATGTTCCTCTCTCTCTTTCCCTATTCTTTCCACACTCTTTAAAAAATCAATTTAAAAAATTTAAAGCATGGATTTTGAGATATTGGCTTCATTCATGTCTTCCTGGGCTACCTTGTTTAGCCTGCAGCCATGAGGTGTTCTTTACACCTCCAGCAGAGGGAGCATAGGGTCTGGTGGTGGGAGGCAGCCCTGGGGTGGAGGAAGAGCATCTGTGGGAGCCCTGACTGGGAACACTCATTCCTGTTTCCATACATGAAAAGATGATTTACTTACCTGTCGTCTCCTGTATGCACCCAAACCAGAGATTGAACCCACAAACTAGGTAGGTGTCCTGACTAGGAATCGAACCCACTACCTTTTGGTGTATGGGAGGACACTCTAATCAAATGAGCCACCTGGCTAGGCCTTGACCTCTTCCTTCTAGTGATGCCACTTTGCCTAAAGACCTAAATGGCAGCCTTCTTCACTGGAAGAATGAGAATAATCACAGCCTCTGCCCAATAGGATTGCTGTGAAGACTGAACGTGAAACTCACAAATGAAACCTAGCTGGCACCCACCTAACTGTTACTGCTTGTGCTTCCTGAGTCTCCACGTCCAATTCTTCTCAGGACTTGTGTGGCCAGGGAAATGAAGGGCTAGATGGCGACAGTACAGAAACGGGGCTTGAGAGAGTCTTGGGCTTGAGAGAGTCTGATCAAGATGGTGCACAGAGTGCGGAGAACTTACATCTTACTTGGATCGATAGTAATCCCGAGGGCAGCTGATAATGGGCTGAGGGATCAATCCTGTCCTCAGCTACCTAGCAGTCACCCATGGCTTCCTTGCTTGGCAGTTGAGAATGCCACAGAGGTGGGCAAAGGTGGACAGAGGTCGCACCCGAGTATCGCTGCTCCGTCTGTGGGCTATTACTTGGGATTGTGGGAGCTGGCCTTCTAATTTTTGCAAATTTCTCTTAGGGCAGCTTCAGCCAAGCATGTGACCTTCTTCCCCCTCTGCGTTTGGTGCCTTGTACACGTTGAGGGCAGCAGATTCCCCACAGCTCCTGTAGCCCTCTGCTCTTAAAACGTTATTGCGCTCAGCAAGCCCTGGTAGTGAAGTAATAGTGAAGTAATAGTAGTAGTGAATGGCTTTGAAACTGCCATTCTGAAACCTTAAACCCAGCCCAGACCCATGTGTTAGGCCAAGGTTTGAAAACTCTAGACTGGGTTTGGAGGGCACTTCCTCAGCCTGGATTCCTTTAGGGCCTGAGTCTGTTTCAGCAGACAGTAGCCTGGGTGTAAGTGAAGAGACTGATTTATTGGGCTTCGGCAGAAGACGTTGAGGTTGTGGTCAAAGTGATTGAACCTCAGTCTCACCTCTGGAGGGTGTCTGACCCTTTCTTCCCAACCTCGTTCCCAGAGGCTCCTATATTTCCTTCACCCACTGCCCCACCCGTTCAGGGGCAGGGAGTCAGTAAACAGAGCTACCTTGAGCAGATTGGCTTTTCAATCGTTTGGACATGGAAACCACAGAGGGGAATGGTTTTCATTTTAATATGGTTTTTAATGTTAGGCTCATGACAACACAGGTCAATCCTCAAGAAGATGGTGTTAGGATCTCCCTTCTTACTTGGAACAAACTATGACAAATCACGTCTGGGCTGCTGCTGCTGGCTGGGCCCGGGAAGACCCTGTCATCTGTTAGCCTCTGATCCAAGCAGGCAGGTAAAGGAAGGGCCTAGTATGGTCTGATAAGCAAACTCCCTAGAAAGGGACTCAGGGGTCCCCCTTTACACCATGTCCTGTGTGTGTGTGTGTGTGTGTGTGTGTGTGTAGATGGAGTGCCAGTCAGGAGACTGAAAAGAGGTTAGTGGAAGGTCATTTTTAGGTGTGTGGGCAGGAGCTATAGGGCATTGAAAAGAGGTGCTGAAGGAACATCTAGGCTAATAACAACTGAGAACCCAGAGGCTGGAGGGAAAGGGGGAGGAGCGAGGACCCAGCTAGGGATCGGGCTGTGGCTGATACAGGGCTATCTGCAGAGCTGTGGCCTTTTGTAGAGGAAGCAGCAGCCTGTGTCCCTGTGGCTTCACTCTCTCACATCCTGGTCCCCTCCTGTGCCTCCTCAGGGCTGGGCCCGGTGGTAAACCAGAGGGCAGCGAGCATATGTGGGGACAGCCTATGAAGTTCCCTTCCCCTGGTGAAAGAGTCATCAATCAGTTCTGCGTCGTGGTCACCTGGAGAGGCATGGTCATGAGTATGGATTCCCAGGCTGCCCTGGGAAATTCCAACACTGAGACGTGAGGTGAACCCAGAAAAGTTGTGCCTTCACAAAGCTCATGGGTGGTTCTGTCGTTCAGCCAAAGTGGAGAATTCTTTCTCACTTCATAGCAAAGCTTTTGTAAATGAGAATTATCACCTGATCCCACTTAAAAAAAAAAGGATGTTTTTATTGATTTCAGAGAGAGGAAGGGAGAGGGAGAGAGAGAGTAACATCGATGATGACAGAGAAGCATTGATCGGCTGCCTACTGCATGCCTCCTCCTGGGGATCAAGCCTACAACCCAGGCATGTGCCCTGAAACAGGAATTGAACCATGACCTCTGAGTGGTTCATGGGTCAAAGCTCAACCACTGAGCCACACTGATGGGGCTGTGTCTCACTTCTGATTGTACACTGAACCTTGACATCATGTTCAAAGCTGGCAATGAAATTCATTAATATACTTATCCCATAAATGTGCTGAACACCTATTGTGCGCCAGCACTTGGCTAGGTATGGGGAGTCTGTTAGGTAATAAAGATCACCCTTCCCTGAATAGGCTTCCAGAAGTTTCTCCTCCATCCAAAAGAAATTCTGCATCCTTCTGTAGCAAGAAGGAAACATTTCTGGGAGATCACCTATAATTTCTAGAAGCAGGCTCTGAGCCTCTTGCTGAATCTCTCTGTGCTTTAATTTACTATTTGAAATACAGGCATAATAATAGTGTTTTCTTCCAGAGTTATTATGAGGATAAAGAAAAATAATATATGTAAACATTAGTCCAGAGACTTGAACATCGTAAGCATTCAGTACCACTGTTACAATAACTAATTTTATCATTATTTCTTAGTATGTCTTTGTCAACCATCTCCCTCATCCCTGACTCCAACACAACAAATAAATGAGAAAATGCCACCTCTAAGTCACCACTTTCAATCATATCCTTCAAAAGGGATCCTGGTTGCATCTAGGATGTGGTGGGTTTGGGTACCTGCATGGTGTCCTATTCATATGTTTAGTCGATGCATTTTTACATAATTTTTAATACAGGAAGAAGGTTTGTAGGGATTCAGGGAAGTTGGAAATGGCTGAGGATCATGCTTTTAAGAGCTGGAAAACAGGACTAATGGGGGAAATGAAAGGAACTGCAATGATGAACTTAGAGAAGAGAGAGCTGAGGGGGTAAGGGAACCGTTATGAGATGAAAAGACATTAGAGAGAATGGCAACTGATGCATCTTTGAAAAAGAGAGAACAAACAGAAGAGTGGAGAGTGTGGCAAGAGGAATTTCAGTACTTCATTTCTGCCTTGAGAATCATTTCCTGAAAGAGGTGGATATGAGCTCCAGAATGGGCTATAAAGCCCTTCATGGTTTAAAACTACAAAGGATTTGCATGATGACTCTGGATCTCCTGCCGGGACCAATTTGAATAGGCAAGGGGTCAGCATCAGTGGGGGGGAAAGGCAGGTCCTGATCCCACCCCCAGCTCAGACACTAAAAACCTGTGTGAGGTCTCAGAGGCTTCCAGTCTCCTCTGTAAGGGAAGCTTCAGGACCCTGCCTGACACACCAGACCCTCTGCGCAGGCCTCAAGGCCCACCTGAAGTTCCCAGTCCCTGTGGACGCCCCATGTGGTGAACACCTTGCCGGCTGGCACACCTTCTGAAATGCTGAATTCCTCTTTGAAGATGAAGGGTCTTGTTGACTGGTCAGTTGAAAATTCATCATCCCTGCATATGGAAATTGTGTGTGGCTCTCGACAGTTTTTTGGCTCGAAAATGATTTCACTCTGCAGGATTTCCCAGGATTTTCTACCTTTGGAGACGTGAAGAAGTGCAGCAAGATGCCACTGGTGAAGAGGACCCACTTCACCAAGTGTCGTCCATAAGCCAGCACTAGGGCGACCGCCCCCCCTCCGTCCATCCCTCGCTGCCTCTTGGGGTTAGCACCCACAGGCTGGATGGCAGGAGACAGTTGTTCTCTCACAAAGTAAGTGCTGGTGCAGAGTGCTGTGCGTCTAGAGTAGAAGGCCCGTTATCTCAGAAGTTCTACGCTGGGAGCCCTGCCCATCCCCTACCTCCTGCCTTGCCTAGGTTCTACATGCCCAAATCACCCAGGAGGAAACTACACTTGACCAAGCTGAAGGAGTAACATGCAGGGAAGTCCTGGGACAGAGATGAAAAGGGAGCAAAGGCCTAGAAGGCTGAGAGAGAGGTGAAGATGAGGGGGATGTCCAAATGCAAGAGGCTATGATCATGGATGTGATCTCGCTGGCACTCTAAGAGTTGAGAATTAAGAGTCCCAAATAAAGAAAAAACTGCAGGAAGCAAAACTCGTCTGTGTGTGTGAACAAATGCTCCTGAACGCTCATTCCCAGTGTGGGTCTGGAGCACTTGGAATGTCCTCTTGGACCCCGATTAAAATATTTTGTTAAAACATGACCAGGAGTTACCAAATTTTTTTCTGTAAAGAGCCAGATAGTAGATACTTCAGGTCTGAGGGTTTATCCCAACTACAGCCATTGTAAGTGAAAGTAACCAGACACCTAGTTAGCATAGATATGGAGAAACAGGAACAAATGGGCGAGGCTGAGCTCCAATAAAACTTCATTTACAAAAGCAAGGAGCTGGCTGGGCTTGGCAGGCCATGGAATGCCACCCTCATCCTAGACCAGGGCTTCTCAAGCCTTCATATTCTGCACAGAGATCACTGAGGGATCTTGTTAAAATGGAGATGCTGACTCATAGGTCTGGACTGGAACCTGAGATGCTACATTTGAATACACTCTCAGGTGCTGCTGGTCCACAGGCCACACCCTGAGAAGCCAGAGTCCAGAAGTCTCACAGGGCAATGGCTACAGGAGCAGAAGTGAAGGTCCTTGGGTGTGCTGGCGGGTGTGGCTGCACATCCGTGGGCAGAGAGCTGGGGCTCCTGGGCCCTGAGGGGGAATTGCCCGTCTGGAGGACACATCTGCCCACAGTCCTGCTATTTTGTGCTCTCTGGGGATGCCATCTGGGTGCCCAGACCAAATGTATTCATCAAGAGATACTAGAAGTATAGTTTTTATGGGGGGGAAAAATCTCCTGACTTTTAACGTTGTTTTAATCTCCTGATTCTTACAATTTTTAAAGTTTGGCTCCCTCAGAAGTTTTTACAACCCTGTGTGTGCCAAATCAAATACACATGTCAAGTGGTTCTTGCTCACAGTCTGCCATTTTGCAATCCTGGTTCTCGACCAGCGTTCTTGACCCTTGACTGGGTACCGTGAATGCCCTGGGCTTCCTTCGCATGATAGAGTGTGGGACTGAGCTCATAACCCAGAGCATGGCCCCAGCTCAGGACCTCAAAGGAAGGGACACCCTTGATTTTATGAAAGAGGCTGATGAGCTCTGTAAAGACAGGCCATAGGACTGCAATTCACGCTTGTGGCAGTGTAGGTAGTAAAAGGCTCACCCTCAGGCAGATGAACTTTATTCACGCAGCCCCTTGGGACAGATTATTGACACAAAGCTCCCTTTTGCAGGGCAGAAACTCCTCACTTGTAGGGGCTGACCTGCTAAGCAACTTCCCCAAAGTCTCTGGGCTAGTCATGAGGAAGCTGGTATTGGAGCCCAGGCCTTGCAGACCCCAAACCCCACGCTCCCTCCACCACCCTCTGCCTTCAGTTTTGATGGATATTTGCAAGTGAAAAAGTTCAAGTTCTCTTCTCCCCCAAGCCCAGACATAAGCTGCATTTGTAAGACACAGGCACAGCCAATGTGATATTTTTATCTGAAATATTTACAGGTGGAAAGAATTAAAGCAAGTGATAGACTATTGAAGGTTAATGCCACCTTCTAATATGGAAAAACTACTCTCTCCACAAGAAATATACTTGTGGGATAATCTTGAGCTATGTGTGTGCGTGCTCAAAATGTCAGCCAGAGTTTCATTAATTTCAGCCTCCCCCTAGAACACTATGTTACGGTTCTGAGGCTGCATGGTAGCGTGCTGACACAGGCGGGACCGGCGGTGCGCGGCCCTCGGGGGTAAATTTATGGTATGATGTGTGAGGAATACATCATGCAATTTGGCCCGTGCCCTCGGTTTCTTAATCAGAGATGGGAGATGCAGGACGAATGTGGCCCCCATGGCTTTGGGTGCTGTGTCTCGGCTTCAAGCTTTGATGCGTCGGGACAAACATTCCCACCGGGCAGGCCAATTAAGAGGACGGCGGAACACCCAGACGCTCACACACAGAGCAGTGCTTTGCCCTCGGCTTCTCCCAGGCTGTTACTTTAACAATTCTCTGGGCTACAGGATCGTGCCATGGAGTTCTCAGGCAAGCAGAGGGCCGTGTGAAGGTGGCTAAGACCCAGCCCGGTTTACTCCAGCGGAGTTGTGAAGATCATGCTCACAAATGAACCACAGCCATTCCTAAAGGTTATGGGTCCAGCAGTTCCATCCTGGGCGTCTGTTCTAGGAGCCCACTTTGGGGCTCATCTCCTCCCTGAGTAGCACAGAGACTATGAGGCAGCTTCTAGAGGCTGCTGACCTAGGGCTGCGCCCCCAGGTCCTCCAATTTCAAGCTAGCCTGGGGGCATGACACCAACTTCACTTGCTTCATCAGTAACAAGGGGCCAATATTCCTCCCACTGGCAGTGTTGCTGGGGAGGTGAGAGAGACTGTGTTGAGAGTAGCCGGCATAGTGCTTAGCACTTGGCAAGCCACCGCAGGGCTGTAGCCTATGTTTGCAGGTTTTCCTCTCTGTGGTTTTGCCTCGGTGTGGTGTCCTGGGTGAAGCACCAACTTTAGAGCAAAAGGACTGGGGTTTGAGTTTCTGTCCTGCCCCTTCTTACCAGTGTGCAACTTAGGGAAAAGTCTTAATCTTGCAAAGATTTTCCTCCTCAGTAAAATGGGCATAGCACTAGTGCTTGCTTGGAGGGCTGTGGTTAAGACTGAACGGCTGGTTGTATATAAAATGCTTATATTACAGTGCCTGGCATCTACTAAGTGCTCAATAAATGTTTGTTATAAATATTCACAAGGATCTGCACTTGGGAATTTGTGGAGGTTTGAGCTACATGTGGAAGGGTATATACCCCCTCCTCCAAAATATATCAAAGAAATCCAGAGAGTCTAATGACTTCCGGAAGTTTTGTTTTTAAGCTCTGAGATCATGCCAAAGGCAGACTGACCTGCACTTATTGGGAAAATAACTTTCTAGGGTGCAAAAAGGTGTGAAATAAACCTTCGGCAGCCCAGTTCTTTCTGAAATAAACACATGGGCCCAGTGTTGGGGAAATGCATAAACTCAAACTAGAAATACGATTTATCGAGCTACTCTAATGTGTGGAGCGCAGAGCTGGATGTGGGGGAATGAACCTCAAGTCCATGACCCTACAAAGCTACTTCTCTTGTCCATGTCTAAAGCAGGAGGGGCTGAAAGCTCAGAGAGATCGGGTAACCAGCGTCCAGAGCTCGGAAGTGATCGAGCTGGAACTTGACTGGTCTCATTCCAGACATTGTGCAAAACAAGTGTTCATGTGTGTTTGTAGCAGAGGAAACAGGCTCAGAACCATCGTGGATCTGCCCTGGCCCACACAACTGGGGGCTCAGATGAGGCTCACACCTCTTAACCATGCCTGTCTGGTTCTGAGCTCAGAACCTGGAGCACCCCCTAGACAGAATCCCCTATGAGCATGTCTGTGAGCGTGCGAAGGAGAGCAAAGTTTATTCAGGAGACCCTTAAGAAGTTACATTTTCCCATTATTGCTGTCTTGCTGGCCACATGTGTCATCTTGAGATGAGACCCAGAGACCGACGTGCAGGCTGCGTTGTTGCCCCAAAGACACCACGAGGGCAGGTTTCCCTGGGATGCCAAGACAGCTAGCTGGGGTCTGCGAGTCCACATTTCTCACCATAAAGCAAACAAGCCGACTGGCAGAGCGCTGTGGGGAAAATGACATCACTGCAGAATTTTAGGGCTAATCATTTAGCTGGATTAGCCCCAAAGTGCTGTGCCTAAACTCAGCATCCCTGCCTCTTTATGTACTCCAGATGAAACACATTAGCAGGAATATGGCAAGGGACACTCACAATCCTCGCTTCTACACGCTCAGCAGTTTTTGCAAATCTGCAATTAGTCTAAAGGGCCTGGGTAAATTAGGCCTCTTGATAAATGAAGCACCTAGACAGGTCTCAGATTTATTGAAGCCACTGCCCCGCTGTCCAGGGCCCTTGTCAGCTCTGTGCAGAGTGGGGACTGTGCCGGGGGAAAGAGAACCGACTCAGGTCTGGAACGGCCCCCACATCTTTGAAAAGACCGTGCTTGAGGCTCCTGCCTCTTTGGCCTTAAAAGTCTCTGCCAGGAATGTAGTAGGTGAAGCAGGAAGCTTTTGCCAGAAAGTTCAAGCGGGGGGCAGAAGAGGCTCATTCTCTTAGAGGGTTGGGGGGAGGCCGTGTTATGTCCCATTCTGGGCCACCCCGTCTCCTTCTGATCTTCTAGAATTGGCAACGGGTTCTGATGGGGGTGCCCACCTCTCCTTCTGGGGCTCCCACTCCGAGTTTTCGTTCTTAACCCTTTACTCCCCCACATACTGTTTTCCATGTGTCACATAATAGACTGCATGGGCCTTACAGGGAGGTTAAACATATTCCAGGAAAGACCCATCCTCAAAGGGATAAGTATGTGGGCAATGCCTTAAAGCACACATCCAGGGGCCAACAGGCTGTCAGTGGCTGTGGCTCAGCTAAAGGGGACATATGGGGAGGGGACGGCTGGGCCTATTATCCTGATTTATGTCTCGGAATCATGGGAAGCGGTTCACAGCCATATTGGGGTGACACCTGCTAACTTTGCTGCTGTTGCTGCCGAGGCTGCGGGTGCTGAAGTCAGCTGAACCGGGCCCAGCAGATGTGCAGATGTTTTGGGGTGGCAAGAGTTATTGTTCGTTAAGTCTCTCTGACTTATTTATTTTTACAACATTTTCCTTCCTGGTTACTAGAGTCATGCATGTTTTGGGGTGGCGGGTTCATAGTCTGAACGTTTTAATTTAAAAAGTAGTAAAGCCATACTGGCTCATGTAGATAATTTAGAATGGAGGGTGTTGGGGTGGGGGTGTAGGGGTGTCCCTCTCTCTGTCTCTCCCTCACAATCTCAGGATCTCGGCCACTCTCTCCTCTCAGGGAGCCGGCAGGGTACTCTGTGGCCCTCTTGCCCTTTAGCTCCATTCCCAGTTGAGTGCATTGTCATTCACTTGCGAGCAGTCCGGGCGCAGGGTGGACAGGCTAGTGAGGAGTCAGGAGTGCCCCAGGGTGTGAGCTTTCCAGACCCCATTCAGGAAGTGCCTCCCGCAAAGTGCTGGCTGCCTGGATTCCGGTCTCGGGCCCACACATCACTTGGGCGATTCCCCTGTCAGCCACATTGATTTCCTGAGGATTACATTACCTCCCAGCACAAAAGAAATTGTGCTCCTCTCTTGGAGTGTCGGGGCAAAACGAATAGCAAACGTTTTTCTGCAGGCAGCTTGGCTCTCCCACCAGGTACCCCCGACACCCTCCAACCTTTCCTCCCACCTCAGTGACAGTTCCCAGGCTGAGGAGGCATCAGATCCCACTCGGCGTCCGCAGGATACCCAGTGACACTGCCGGGAGGTCCTCCTGCCTCTCCCGACCTTCTAACGTATGAAATTTAAGGGTTTATATGGGGAAAAGAGCGGGTGATACCAGATGTGTTTGGAATTCAGAATGTGCTTTCTCATATGTTAAAAAAAGATCCTTTGGATATCATCAAAGGGATTGAACAATTTTTGTTCCTTTTAAAAGTTGCTTTAAGTACTGATTGGAGTCTCTGGTCTCTGGTTCATGGGTACGTGTGTGTGTGTGTGTGTGTGTGTGTGTGTGTGTGTGTGTGTGTGTATACAGTATACAAGGGCCTCTCTTACTCTGTTAAGTTGGTGCCAGGCCCACCTTCCGAAACCCTGGTGTGAGGGAAAGCCTTGCTCGTGTGGGCAGCTTTGGCACAGAGTCCTGGCATTGTGGATATCGAGAGGCGTCAGCACTTTTTAAACAACAAACTAGCAACAGAAGGCAGGCGCCAATCTCCGAAGTGGGCTTTGTGGGAGCAGTGAGGCCTGTGTCTGGCTGCAAAGGCTGGGGGAGGAGAAGGCATAAGGCACTTGAAAAGTAAGACAGCATCTGCTCTCTTCGCATTAGCCACATAACCATGCCCTCCACCCGCTGAGCGTGGGTTTCTGTGTACCCATGTGAGTGCAATGAAGAGATAAGAGCGAAAGTTTTAGTTGATAGTTAACCAATTTATTGAGCAACTACAATGTGCCAGTCACTGGGGAAGCGCCCTATCACCTACCTAGCTTTCCATTTATCACGTAAACATAACCCTTCAAACAACGTATCCTCCCTGTGGTTTCTTAAAAAATTTCTTTATTGTTGAATGTTGAAAGTATAAATGTCTCCCTTCCCCCCCACCATTTGACCTCCATCCTGCTCCCACACTCCTGCCCCACCGCCCCCTGGTCTTCACCACCCTGTTGTCTGTGTCCATGGGTTATGCATATATGCATGTAAATTCTTTGGTTAATCTCTTTCTGTCCCCCCATGAAATTCATCAGTCTGTTCCATGCATCTATGCCTCTGGACCTATTTTGTTCATCAGTTTATTTTGCTCATTAGATTCCACATATAAGTGAGATCTTGTGATTCTTGTCTTTCTCTGACTTACTTAGTTAGCTTAGCATAATACTCGCCAGGTCCCTCCAGGCTGTCTCAGAGTAACAGATCCTTCTTTTTTACTGCTGCATAGTATTCCATGGTGTAGATGTACCACAGCTTTTTTATCCACTCATCTATTGATGGGCACTTGGGCTGTTCCCAGATTGAGCTATTGTCAGTCGTACTGCTAAGAACACAGGGGTGCATACTTTCTTTCTGATTGGTGTTCCAGGATTCTTAGGATATATCCCTAGAAGTGGGATCACTGGCAGTTCCATTTTTAATTTTTTGAGGAAACGCCATACTGTTTTCCATAGTGGCTGCACCAGTCTGCGTTCCCACCAGCAATGCATGAGGGTTCCTTTTTCTCCACAACCTCACCAGCACTTGTCATTTGCTGATTTGTTAATGGTAGCCATTGTGACAGGTGTGAGATCGTACCTCATTGTCATTTTAGTTTGAATCTCTTGGATGATTAGTGGCTTTGAACATGTTTCCATGTCTCTTGGACAACTCTCTGTCCTTTTTGGAGAAGGGTCTATTTAGTACCATCCCTGATTATCGATCAGAAACAGAGCCTTAGAGAATGTATGTTGCTTTCCAAGGTATTATATGGGTAGACTTGTCTATTCCCCAAATGTATTGAAGTCCTAAGCCCAGTACCTGTGAATATGACCTTATATGGAAGTAGGTAGTCTTTGGAGTTAAGATGAGGTCATTAGGGTGGGCCCTAATCCAATATGACGGCTGTCCTTATAAACAGGGGGGAACTTGGACCAGAGGCTGGGAAGATTTTTCCCTTGGCCCTCAGAAAAAAACAGCTGTCTGACATTTTGATCTTGAACTTCTAGCTTCCAGTACTGAGACCATAGATGTGTGTTGCTCGTGTCACCCAGTTTGTGGTACTGTTATGGCAGTCCCAGGAAACGCATACACAAGGCACAGAGCAGGTCAGTGGTGAGGGTGGCTGTGCATCCAGGCTACGCTGTCTGTGACCCAGCGCAGGCTGCATGGGGCCATTCTCCACAGAGAAGTTCACAGCATCTAGACTTGCTCAGGGGGCTTCGACTCTTTTGTAGCTGCTGTATTGAGGTAGTTGGGGAGGGGGTGGTGAGGAGTCAGAGGTCAAAGGGAAAATTTATTAAGAATCTAGTGTCTTATATATACTGTAGCTTGAGAAATCTAAGAACCTGCTAATTTGAAAATTTATATGAAAAGCCTTAACATGTTCATATCCTTTGTGGGTAGAATTATGGTTGCTTCTGGTTTTCTTTACATTTTTTCTGTATTTTCCAATCATTTTATAATTAACATGTAGTAGTTTTATAATCGGGGGAAACCCCCACACTATTTAGATAAAGAAACAATTGGTCTCAACCTAGAACAGTCATACATGAATAACAAGTATTTGATATGTGGCGCTGAGTTAGGTAGCTCAGTGGTTTGTTCATTCACTTATTCTTTCATTCATTCACTAGTCCAGAAACAGTGGTGCAGGCAGACTGCATTTTCTACAGGAGTATGTGGTGATGGGGACACTCTTTCTAGAATCATCTTGGAATCACTTTATACTTTTCATCAAAAAGTGTCGTTTCTGTTTGTAATTACTCCTGGGGAAAAACATCTAAGGCAAGTTACTCACACTGGTTGAGAAATACTTTGCAATTTCTATTTTCCCACCACTGCCCCAATGGCTTGATAATTTTTAGGTTTTGAAACTTCCCATTGTCTTTGTTAGCAGGAAAAAACAGCTTCTCATAAATAACCAAAATGAAGCAACAGAACCCTTGGCTCAAATTCACTTTTCAGCCTGACATGTCAGAAGGAGCCGGATGCCAAAACTCTCTCTCTCGAAACAGAAGTGTGGCCCCAGGAGACCCAGCAACACAAATGAACCAGAAACCCTGATGGTGGGAATCCCCTCCACTAACATTAGAAAGAGAAATTGCTCAAGGAGGATCGTGTCAGCATGTGGCATCGTCCCCAGGGGCACACGGGCTGGCCCTTTCCAGCATTCTGTGCTGGTAACAAGGCCAAGGCTCCGATCGGAAATGGAGAGCGTGGGACATCAGGGGGGCTGCGCAGGAAACCAGGCGAGTCTGCCCAGACTAAGGGTGATGTTGGCGTGACTTGCTTTGGGGGTCCCTCACCTTCTTCTCCTCTGCCAGCCCCTTCCCTTGCTTGGGTGCTGGCCCTGGGTCTCAGTTAATGAGGATTTAGGGTGTTGGTTTGATGTGAATATTCTCAAGAGTGTTTGCATTTTAATAAGGATTTATAAAAGCCTTAAAGATAGCAAGGAAGAGTTTGCTAAGAGTAGGAGGACCAGGGAGGCCCTCCTCCATGTCCCCAAAGTCCTCTCCTTCCAATAATCTGCACAATGACGGTGTGGTTTTTGTACAAGTGCTGGCCTGGCTCGGGAACAGGCCCCAAGGACTCTAATCTGTCAGCCTTAAATAGGTGTGACCCCCGGAAGCAGCTCTCTCAGGCGCTTCCGATGAAGGAGGAAGCAGCTCTCCTTTTTGAGATTGGGTATGTTCAGGCAAAGGTAAAATGGGGCCAGTTTTTAAAAAATTGATTTGAGAGAGAGAGGGAGGGAGAGATAGAAACACCAAGATGAGAGAGAAGCATTCATCAGCTGCCTCCTGCACGCCCATACTGGGGATCAAACCTGCAACCTGGACATACGCCCTGACAGGGAATCGAACTGGTAACCTTCTGGTTCATGGGTTGACGTTCAACACTGAGCCACACTGGCCAGGAAAGGAAGGGTCAGTTTTAATTTTTAAAAATTTATCGATTTTTAAAATACATACAAACTTAAAAATTATGAAGCATAAGAAATAAATGGATAATCATTGAACTTCTCCCCAAGTAAAGATAAAGAGCATTGTCACCCTCCACTCCATCCCCTGAGCCCTTCCTCATGCCCACCTCCCTCTACACTTGGCAAGTAACCACTATCCGAATGCTGCTTTTATTATTTTTTAAAAACATCCCTTATTCCCACTTTTTCATTATAGTTTTACCACATAGTCACTAAATACATATTATTTTCACTTATTTTTCAACTCTATGTAAGCACTATCACAATGTAAGTATTCTTTTGTGACTTGCTGTTTTTATCCAACATCATGTGTTTGTGATTCAACCATGTTTAGGCCTATAGCTTTGTTTCATTCATTCTCATTCCACTGTATTTCATCATAGGACTAGACCATAAATGCATCATCTTTTCTCTTGTTGATGGAGCAGCATTAGTTTTCAAATTGTTTTTTTTTTTCACCATAAGATTTAGGGTTTTTCAAATAGATGTAAAGATAAGGTGTGGTTGGATAAGACTAGGTGTTTGGGTCAAAGAAAGTAAGAAAGAAGCATTTTGAGGGCACCAGGCTATAGTCCCAACTCTCCCAATAGTTGCCTGAGAATGTTATTTCACCATCTTCAGAAACACCTTTTCCATAAGACAGAGGAGTTGGATGAATTTGGGGTTTCCTCCGAGGCAACCCTTTAATTCATGAGCCTTTCCCTCACTTAACACATGGTGAGCACCTGCTATTTGCCCTGTTGCTGAAGATTCAGTGGGAAACAAAACAGATACGGTCTTTACCATCACAGAGCTTTTGGACTCAGAAGGTGTTAGCGAAAAAAGGCCTAGGCCAAGATTAAGTTGTTGTTTTAATCACCAGACATAACCATCTTTAATGCTAGAGAAATGGAAATGCTTTTTTTGGTAATCAGAATAATGGGAACAATAACATGAATAGTTGACACTTATTAAACTGTTGCTGTGTTAAAGTTGTTTTTTAGGTTGCAGACTATAATACATATATGCTGGGAGCACACAGGGAGTGAGGAGGCAATGCTCTGCGTAGGTCTCCTCAAGACAGAACGGTCAGGAGGGCCTCCCAGAAGCTGGCTGAGAGCGTAGAACCGAAGATCGTGAGTGTTCCTTGCCATATTTCTGCTGATGTGTTTCATCTGAGAGGGTGGCTGTTTAAGCTCAGGAGGAACCAGCCACACAGTCAGGAGGAAGAGAATTCCAGATGAAGAGCTGCAGGAGCAAATCTGCAGGTAGGACACGAACTTCAAGGAAGCATGGCGCCAGGTGAGCCGCAGACGCCCCTGTGGTAAGGGCTGGGGATGATGTCCTGTGTGTAAAGGGAAGGTGTGAAGAGCATTTGAAAGCAGGGGAGTGGTATGGCCAGGCCTGTGTTTTTAAGAAGATGGCTGCACCTGTGAAGACAACGGGTGGGAGGAGGCTGCAGAGAAACGGGCTCTCGTGGGAGCTGACGGGCTCAGACCACAGCAGCCGGTGGAGAGGAGGGAGAGGGAACACACTGGGTCCAAGATGGTTTGGAGCCAGAAAAGAGGCATTGTTACAATTTGTTTTTAATGAGAAACATAATCAACCATAGGGATCAAAGGGGAAATAATCAGACTCCAAGTCACTTCACTAGAGAAGAGAAAGTTCAGAAAAGATGGGTCCGGGCAGGGGAAATGACAGTCCTTCAGCGAGGGAATAGCACAGGCCCTCCCCCTCTCCCTTCCATTTTCTAATTGTTTTATCCGTGGAGCATCTTGAACACTCTGTTCAGTTTGAAAAAGTCCTTTTCTACCAGAATGCAGCAGGCAGGGACCACTCCCCCATCTTTCCTCGGAGAGAGGACACCCTCCTCACCCCACCCCTCAGCCCCCAACGCCAGACACACATGGCACATGTCCACAGTGACAGTGTCCCTACCAACACCCCCCATTCCTCCCCATCCTTCCTGCCCCAAGGGCCTGAATGCTACCTTGTCAGACTCCACCTTGGCACGGACTGGATATCTCCCTAACAACATACTGCCCACTTAAAGTGCCGTGAAACATGACCGAGTGGGGAATATCCGTGGCTGTTTAGTATGCTTTAAAATTCTTTAATTTGCTGTACCACAATAACTTACACTTTAATAAAAGCAATCTCTCGTCTTAATAGCCACACAATAAAGAGTTATTTATAAGGGGCAGTATGCAGGCCTGAGCCAGCCAGGTGTGCCCCAGATTTCAAGCTCTCGGGGAGCTCTGGGGATGGCGAGGGCCAAGCAGCCTCCTTAATGTGGCCACTGTGCTCACAGCCCCAGGGCTGCCCCGGCCCCAGGCTCCGGGCCCCACGGCGCACTGGGCGTGCTGCTGATTTATTTCGGTATTAGGTTTAATTGTTTCCTTCTTGTTGAAGCCCTCACATGCGATGCTTGTAAATCTGACCCGAATCCTCCATATGGCACTCTGGTTTTCCATTTTCAAATGCATTCGCCCTGGAATAATGACTGCGGCATAACTCAATTTGAGTTCTGCTGCTGGGGACTTTATTACATAATGCTTCCTAATTGACCCTCATAGTTTAATAAGACAGAACATTTCACCAGAACATTGACAAAAGTTATTAATTTTCACTTCAGCAGAGACCCATGTCCCAATTAAATCCCTGGAGGATGCCCGACTGACTGACTGACCTCATTAGGGCTAATGCTGATTAGTGCCTCGCAGAGGATGGCATCACACACTGTTAGAACGCCTAAATGAGCACATACAGCCGCCCAACGTGATTACCACTTCCATCCATGACTAATCTCACTCCCCTAATCCTTGCTTGATGCGATGAGTGTGGTGTGCCACTGTGGTACCCTCAGATCAGCCAGCCAGGGCTTGGGAGGTGTGGTCAGATGCCCACAAGTGGCTCAGCTGCGCCCAGTGAACTTGCATCTGCCTGTCTAAGAACCCAGTTCAAGTGCGTGGGTGCCTTTCAATGCGGAGACTCAATTGTGCCCATGCCTTTTTTAATGTGGAGCAACTAGTATGCATTTGGTGTTTCCTGGATTTTGGTGTGTGTGTGTGTGTGTGTGTGTGTGTGTGTGTGTGTGTGTGTGTGTGTGTTTTGACAACTTGAAAGAAATAGAAATGAAATTAAAGAAAGGAAGAGAGAAACTAACACCATCAGTGGCAAGTAGTTATTCCAGCCTTCTGCTTGGGTCGCTCAGACTCCCTGAAGTGGATTTTCCCCGCTAAGTCAAGGTGTATTTATTTGCGCATTTTCTCTCAGCTTTCACTTCGCAGGAGATTGTGGGAAGGAGCTCCCAGTCACCCCACCTGCCCTGTTTGATCAGCTTCGATGCCAGGGCACCACCGGTGCCAGCCTGCTTCACCAATGACAGGACCACCTCCTCAAGCTAGTCTCCTGGGGGCAGGAATGGGGGTGGGGGGGTGGGAAACCGGCTGGAAGGTCCATTGGATGAAAAACGCGTGCTTGCCCAGGCTGGTAAAACGGAAGGCTCAGAGTGGTGTGAAATTGAAAGCAAAGAAGCTGCCCAGTGTCTGAGGCTTCTGCTTGTTATCTGACCTTTCTTTTCCTGGTCTCTGCGACAGTGTTTATCTTTGAGGCGGTCTGACCATGGCGCAGTGTCTGCTTTTCCTGTGCGTTGTACTCACTCCCCCTGGGCTGTAGGATTTGACACATGACAACAATCTAACAGCGGAGATCAAACTTCTCCTCAGCCTCTTTGCAACGTGACAAGTAATGTGTATTGACACAGCAAAGTGCACTCTGGAAATATGAGTGGTTGGGCGGGCACCAGGCCTCCTCGCTCAGCTAGAGATAGCTTAAATCACAGGCTTCAGTTGCCCCCAAAGATAAAGCCGAAATTTAAATAATGATAACCAGCTGGAAGCTGCAATTCATTGAAATCTTTTTTCTCCCTCCTCTTTCTTTTCCCCCTTTGGGTACCGTCATATGGAGAGCAAGAATTTGGTGGTGAAAACAATAGTAAAAATAGCAGAAGAAAAAGACAAAGGCAAAAGAAATTAAACTCAACCTCTCCTCCCCGGGGTATATTTGAAAGCACTGCACATTCCGCTGAACCCTCATTCTGCAGTCATCCCCTGAGGCCCTCGTTGGTATTGGGGCCTGCAGAGGCGTTCCCTGCCCTAAGGAAGCTCGGGATCTGGTAGGCAATAAGGTCAAAACTGAAATGCAGATACAGGGCAATCACTTCTACTGATGACAAAGGTTTATGGGAACCCAAAGAGAGGGCATTTAACCCACATTTGAGGGTGGGGGAGGGGATTAAAGTGGTCCAAGAAGGGTTTCCGAGAGAAGGAAACATCTGATTGAGCCCCAGTGGTAAGTAGGAGATAGCCAGGCAAATCAGGGAGGAGAGGTTGAGCTCCAGGTAGAGAGAACATCAGTTCTTTCTGTCCTTCATTCATCCAGTGGGCCTTTAGCCCTACTATGTGCAGTTGCTATTCAGGCTTCCTTTCTGCACCTGATGCTGAAGAGTGCCTCCTAGTGGGTAACCCGAGATGTGACTGCCTCTTCAATGAGAAGAGGATTGATTCCCGGGGGGATCAGCCCATGGAGGGTCTTCAGTTCCCTTTGGGGGAGTAAATGATTGAGAGAACGTATACAGTGGGAAAGCTAACGTGTTCACCAAGTAAGATGCTCAAAATCTCTATGGAAAACATTGCGTTGCTGTTATTCGAAGGCCGGTGAATGCTCGATACCACAGCACAAAGCTCAGGTCAAAGTCAGTTAGCTGCATGTCTGAGGGCCCTGCCTTCTATCCAGCGCAGTCTGCAGCCCTTTAGGATCATGTTGTCTGAAGAGATGGGAAGGGAGACTTGGAAGTCTGTTGAGAAGATTCCCAGTGAGCTTCCTGAAGCAACTGCATGGATGAATTTCAGAAATGAGTGAGCCAGGAGGTTGGCCAGCCCGCTGCTCTCAGAGGGGAATGTCCTGCAGTCTGGGGCCAGCTGAGTTTGAGGGGTGCGATGTACAGCTAGACAGGCGCCCTGTGGGCAGATGGAAAGGCTGGCTGTTGGGAGAGAGGCTGAGAGAGTTCTGGAGTGGAGCTATGGCTATCAGCGAAGAGGTGGCTGAGATCCATGAGGGTGGGTGGGGTCACTCAGGAAATGGATTATGTTGAGAAGAGGAGTGAGTGGGGAATTCTGGGAGCACAGAAAGGCAACAGACTGGCCTCGGGGAGGAAACAGAAGGGGTTCAAGAAGAGAGAGAAAAGGGTTGCAAGAGACATGGGAGAAGTATTCATAGAAGCGGCCTCCCAGGAGCCAAAAGCGGAGACCGTTTTGACAAAGAAAGAGCAGTCCATGTGCAATGGAGTTGTCACGTAGGATGAGGAATGAAAATTAGCCTATTGATTTGGCAATTAGGATGTCAGTTTTTCTACTGAAACTGCTCCAGCTGAGGTCACTAATGAAGCTAGAGAAATAGAATGATTTGCCCAAAGTGGACTCAGTGATGAGTCCAGCATTAGAAATGGAGGTGCCTGACTCCCCATTAAGTGCTCTTTCTCTTCTATTACACCCACGTGGAGGCTGCCCCAAACCACAGAACCAGGTTTGCATTTTAGCAGAACAGCTTTGAGGAGTCCTTTCTGGTCAGATGCAAACAGCTTCCAGCTGTCTTTATTAAGTAGGTTTAATTGGGATCACTTTATCCCCAAATTAAAGTATCTTCTTAACTAATATTCTAATGTGCTGAGATCTCCTAAAGAAGAAGGAAGCAAGACATGGCGAGGAGTCGAGTCAAGACAAGCATCGCCCATTCCTCTGCAAACCACTCCTGGCTCTCGGCCTGGCTGGAGACGTTCATTTCTCGCCCCACAGCAAGAGGTCAGAAGGACAGATTGAGATGTTGGCTGGCATAGCAGTGCTGTTTCTCTCATCTAAAGCTAGGAGGGTCCCTTTCAGGGACAGGCACGTCCTGAGCGGACCTCCTATCCATCCTGAAGACCAGAAACAGCCTGGGTCTGTGCCCCCAGTAGGAGCTATTGTAGCCAGAAGTTTGAACTCCATTTCCAGGCCAAGGCACATGAAAGTCACAGAATCTCTAAAAGCCATTCTATCAGCACAAGAGATGTGAGATCAGAAGGAAGCGAGGACATCCACTTTGAAATTCTTGATGCTGAGCTGAGCGTTCTCTCCCTCTCTCTCTCTCTCTCTCTCTCTCTCTCTCTCTCTCTCTCTCTCTCTCTCTTTCTCTAGAAAGCAAAGGTCAGAAAAGTGAAACTTTGAGGGGCAAAGGTGTCAGAACCAGGAGTATTTAAACCACCGATCCCCCAGGCCATCCTCACCTCTCAGTACTGAGGTTAGAGCAGCAGGTGTACTGGCAGAAACCCTCTTGCAAAATACTCTGTCCCTGAGAACAGAAAGTGAAGCGAATAAGACCCCCCAGGCTGTGAAACTCCCATGGCCACCCCCTGCCCCAGGATGACAGGGGGTGAGTCCGCTGCTTGGCTATAGAGCTGGCAGTTGGCAGGAAAACTTGGTGGGTTTGCTAGGGGGCACTGCAACCCATAGAGATAAACGGTCTAAACAGAACAAGAGGTTTTTGTTGTTGTTGTTGCTTTTCCTGAGAAAATGAGCATTGATGTTCTCTCCTATGGAAGGAAGCTGCAAAGACCTGGAGATAATTTTTCTACGATGGACAAAGCAGCGAGGGCTTCTGGCTGATTAAAGGAAGTAGCTACCACTCACTATCTCTCAGAAGAGGGAGCATAAAGGAGAAAATGCAGCCAAGATAAACAGATGGCTGGATCGGGAGGGGGATGCTGTCATGAGCAGACACACAGGTAGCACGGGCCCCAGGCAGCCACACAAAGCCATTAAGAGGAGCCAAAACTGAGCGAAGGAGAGTTCTAGAACCCTGGGAAACAGCATGTGCTCTGCCCTGGGGGTGTCGCCTTAGAATTGTCACTGATCCAACGGTAGTGAAGTTTGCACAGAGCAGGAGGAACCCAGCAAGCAAGCAACCCTGGTTATCAGGGAGGTCTGAGAACACATGGAACTGGGAGTGAAGGGAGAAGTCAGCAAAGTCAGCATAAACTCGGAGCCCGTCGGGTGCCTGGAAGATGGAGCGGCAGCCGCTAGCATGGTGTGCCAAATGGCAGGCTGCTTCCAGACCAGCTCAGAGCTCCTGTGGCAATTCTGCAAACAGGGACTGAGCACTGCCGGGTAACAGGCGCTAAGACACAGTGCTGCCTGTGAGGACCTTATGGCTGGGCGGCGTGTTTCTAAGTAGATCATTTTACCACTAGGTAACGGGTATGAGCAGAGACGCGGAGGGTCATGAGGAAGGCGCTGCAGGGAAGGCTTCCGAGACGAGGCACTGTGGAAGCCAGGTCGTGAAGACAGCAAGCACTGGCCACGTCAGGAAGGAAAACTTGCCCCAGAAAGCTGTAGCTGGCTGTAGCTGGTGAAGTTTACTAGTTCAGGCTCAGGTTGCATCCAATTCAGCTAGCTGAAGTTCAGAGGAGTGTTACTACAAAGGCTATTTTTACAGGGGGAAAAAAAGAGGAAATAAGTGCTGCTGGACTTCATGAGGTCTGGTTCCAGGCAGTCACGAGCTGATGTGAATCACCATGTGGGCTCACAGACTTTGATCTGCCCCACACTGTGCACCTGCCCCACCCCTCTGCCTTTCCCAGGCCCATCTCTCTCTGTTTCCCTGTGTTTTTGGAATCCCGTGCCTTTGTCCCACAGGTGGCCCCGATCTCAACCTCAAGGCCAATGTTCTACGACCTTTCAAGTCAAGTGCCCATCACCCGGGGGTACACCTGACTCAGTGTTCTCATCCCGAATTCCCACGACAGAGAATCCCCTTGGCCCAAATTGATATCTGGCTTGGTCCCTGAGAGTCGAAGGCGGGTAATGCAAGTGGTTCATAGGGTCACCCTTCTGAGGTGTGAGTGGGTGTGGACAGGGAGGTGATGACTGCATATTTATGATGGTGAGCTTACTCATGTAAACTCTGGAAATACCGGAATTCTGACATAAATACCAAGGATGGGCTACCGGCTCCTCCTCTGTGCTACTGTTGCCTCCACTGCAAACCCTCATCTTAACACCACAAACATTATCATTAAAATTTATCTTCATGTGGATCCCTTCTTCCCCGGAATATAAATTCTAAAGTAAAGGTGAAAACTTGAATCATATTTATCACTGTAATTCTAGGAGATAGCATAGCATCTGGCATGTGTAAGGCTGAATAAACTTTGCGTTGATTGTTGTATCTGCCATCACCTTCATCCTCTATTTTTCATTCACTACAATCACCTGCTACCTGCAGCTTCCTGTGGTGGGAGAGAGACGGACATGGGATGCTGTTTCAGTTGATAACTGAGAACACAGATTCTATTGGAAGATGGCAGTTATCAGAACTGGGCCCTACTTGGATCCAAAGGCCATGTGTGTGCAGTGGGTCCTAAACTGTGACTACTGTGATGTGTTCACCCTAAGTCCTCTTATACGGGGAACTAGGGAGCCCTTACAGGAGGCCTCATTCTAAGGAAGATGGGATGCATAGGCAGATGTTGCCTCAGTGTCAAAGGGGCAGATAGTGTCTGTGTGTACTTGGCCCCAGCTGCACAGACCTTTGTCTGAGTATCAGGGAAGGGTCAGGGAAGTAAAAAACATATGTGTTGCCTCACTAAAAGCTCTGTGAGACCAAGGCCCTTGGGGACAAAGCATAATTGGGAGGGAAGAAGGCTTCTACCCAAACACAGTGTGGCTTTCAGACATTGCGAGCTGCAGTCTTGGCCATGGCAGTGCAGGTGCCTGGCAGCAGCTAGATGGTGGCACCAGTCAATGTTTCAATACGCAGCAGCGATGGCAGCAGGACCCGGCATTAGCAGCAGTGCCTGTGGACAGAGAGGCATCCGGAAGGTAGACAGTGGCCAAGGAACCCAGCAGGATCCCATTCACACCTGACTGGCCTTGTTAGTGAGCACACGGGATTCACACGGTCACCTGGGCATGCACTTGGTAGGGGTTCAGATCCTGCCCATGTGTGCAGAATGCCACTGTAAGGTATTCCCCTTGTACCTACAGGCGGTTCAACTTGAGGAATTTTGAGTGACATATAGATCGAGGCACCTAACTCCCTCTTGTCTGGCAGCCCAGTGTCTGGGGCAGCTGCTCAACCCAGCAGGAATTAGGGCTCTCCTAGAGGGACATGCAGGAGACCCAGAAGGAACAAAAGTTGTCAGCTCCTACTGAGAAAACCCAAAGCCACTAAGAGATTGGGAAGAACCGCCGCCGATGGAAGAGTATAATCAGAGAGACATGAATAGAAACTACCCAAAGAAAACGCGTGCTCCCTAGCTACATGAAGCACAGAAAACAGGCCAAACAAATAGCTCTGTGAAGGATGTGGTAGTGGAAGGGGAAGTAATCAAAACTAGGAAAGCGAGAAAGCATGAAAAAAAATACACAGCGACTCAGCCCGAGAAATTATAGTACGAAGTTAAGAAAGTGCAAAAACATGATAAGGAAAGCAAAGGTGAGGCATGAAAAGAAGATTGGGAGAGAGGCCACGGTAAACACTAAGACGCTTTTTCAAGTACAGAAGGAACGGAAGGTCAGTGGGAGAGTCAATGGGACCTCTGAAAGCTGGGCGAGGTAATTTATTGACAGAACATGAAGAGATTGCTAAAAAACATTAATGGGCTTTTTTTCTCTCCCCTCCTTGCCTCTCTTTTCATAAAGGAAGATGAGGACATATGCCAGAACAGACATACATTTCCCAGGAGTAGAAAAAAGACATATTGGAGGAAATCAGGATCGTGTCAGCACAGGTGATGGAGAAATTAGGACATCAGAAAAGCTGCAGAAGGTCTAGGGCCAGGCCAGAGCCTCCTGGAATGAGGGGCTTGGAGGCCAGGGAGGCCCACAGCCAGGGAACGGGGAGCGGAGGAGGGGAGAGGGTCTGCAGTGCAAGAGCACAGGGCGGGAACCCCCTCCCCCTCCCCCGGAGCTGGTGTAGGTAGCTGTCTTGGGCTGTGCCTCTAAGCCCATCTTAAAGTTGCTTTTTAATCGCTGATATACAGGACAGATTCAGGGTTTAATCAGGACTTTTGTTCTCTAAACTTGTTGGCATCTCATGATCCCCGATGGGTACTGGTTTTTGAAGGTACCAGCAGCATCCACCACAGTTGGAGCAAAAGTTCCCTTTCTTTCCCTTGAGAAGACTCTAGGCCCGAGGCAGAGACCTGGGTGTGGACAGGGGAAAAGTTCCAGATGCAGGGGTTGGTTTCCTGTTTGAAAGCATCAACCCTATGTGAAATGCATTCCATTCCAGTCCCGAACTACTGTAATTTTGATTGGATCATGCAGCAATTAAAGAGAGAAACTTCATTCTCAGGCTTCCAAAGTATTGTTTCTTTTTCTTTTTTTTATTGATTTTTAAAATATATTTTATTGATTTTTTACAGAGAGGAAGGGAGAGGGATAGAGAGTTAGAAACATTGATGAGAGAGAAACGTTGATCAGCTGCCTCCTGCACACCTCCCCCTGGGAATATGCCCGCAACCAAGGTACATGCCCTTGACCGGAATCGAACCTGGGACCCTTCAGTCTGCAGGCTGATGCTCTATCCAATGAGCCAAACCAGCCAGGGCTCTTTTTCTTTTCTTTTCTTTTCTTTTTTAAATATATATATATTTATTGATTTCAGAGAGGAAGGGAGAGGGAGAGAGAAAAATATCAATAATGAAAGGGAATCATTGACTGGCTGCCTCCTGCACGTCCCTCACTGGGGATTGCACCTGCAACCCAGGCAGGCACCCTGACCAGAAATTGAACCGTGACCTCCAGGGTCATAGGCTGATACTGAGCCACACCTGCCAGGCTGTTTCCTTTCTGGAAAATCAGTTAAGCTCTTGGTCTCAAAATGAGCTAACGCTGACATAGATAAATAGATAGATAGATAGATAGATAGACAGATAGATGATAGAGAAAAATGAAACCAGAACTTCTGACACTTTGTCTTAACACAATACTCCGATGGGAGAGAAGTCAGGTTTCATTTCATCAGTGCTGATTGAGAACCTAGTAGTCTCAGGGCATCACCAAAATATATACTACCTGGTCCTGGTCCTTGATAAACACATGGCCTCTGTGTTAAATCTCACTTTTTGAAAATATGCTGTGTACCTGGCAGAAGAGCCTTTGTGGGGATTTTCACCAAGAAATGAAGCAGAAGCCGTCAGACTTCATGTCGGATTCCCTGGCGTTCTCAGATGGGCATTTTTTCAAGGAAGTGAACTTTCCGATATTTGTTAGGATGTGACTGGAGTCTTAGGCGGAGTAATTCAAGGCAAGAAGACTGCTGTGCGCCCGGGGAGGCCCGCACGGGAAGCCTGGCTTGTCTGCTCACCAGCTGTGCGATCTCCGTAAGAGTGAGTGTCTCAGTCTCCTCATCTGTGAAGTGGAGCGAATGGTACTGTCCTTGTGGAGCTGCTCACAGAATGCAGGGGGAGCATGCGCGTCAGCTGGGAGCTCGGCTCCTGTCGGGGCACCAGAGGGACTCCTTTCCCCTTTGGATGGGAGAAATTTACAAATAGGCAGTTGGAGGATAAGACATTTGCAATATGCTGGTATCTTCCTGATGACACCGGCTGACATTTTGTTTTTATTTTTGTTAATCCTTGCCCGAGGATATTTTTTCCTATTAATTTCCAGAGAGAGAGTGGAAGGGGAGAGAAAAACACCGATGTGAGAGAGACACATGGATGGGTTGCTTGTGGGCAGAAGAAGTGAGCCAGCCTGTGATCTTGGGCAAACCCCTGATTTCCCACCACAGAGAGAAGAAACCTCACTGGCAAGGGGGATACAATCCCCAGGCATTTCCCCCCTCTCTGCCTCACAGGGTAGTCCTCCCCCTCATGCTCCTCCTCCTCCTCTTCCTCCTCCTCTTGCAGGTGTGGCTGAGAGCACACAAGGGGTGAGGTGGGACACAGAAACCCTAAAAAGGGACTAAGGCCCACTAGGGGAACCTGACATGACATTATTGGGGTGGACAAGATGACCTAGGGAGAGAGAGTGAGAAGAGATGATGGCCAAGTCCTGGGCGAGGCATCCAAGGTCACTGCCGGATCAGAAGAGACGCTTATGGAGGAGAGGAGAAGGACTTACAAAGGAAGGGGCGGAACCAGCATTATTTCCCCATATTAAGGATGAGATGATCAGGTTTAGCGAGCTTAAGTAACCATCAGGTTAATGGGAGCGTTAGCACTAGAACACAGGTCTCCAGACTAAGTTCTTTCAAATGCATTCAGGGAAGGCTTGGCAGTGCTCATGGGCCCTGCAAGGGAGCTGGTCCTCTTCAGCAGATGTTTACAGATGCTCGTGGTTGGACACGTGCCTTGTTGGACTCTCAGAACCAGGAAGGTGAGAGGAGGAAGGATGCTCCTTCAGTGAATCTAGGAATCTCAGGTTGCGGAGAGTGTCCTTCAGGGGCCTGGGATTATGATTTAGCAGGTGTGAGGAGGGGCAGATGGGGTGCAGAGATTTAAACACTGAGCCCAAGATCTTGACCTTGAATAGCTGGCAGTTTGGCAGTGGGGAGGGGCATCCCAGGAGGGACAAAGGTGGGTGTAAGGAAGGCTTAGGGGGGTTGGGCAGTCTCCGCTGCCCAGAACACAGGCCTAGCTGCGCAGTGTAATGGGGCTCTGAGTTTACTTTCTAGCTCTGGAGGGAGGGTGCTGTTGACTCTGTCCATTAAGCAGGCTTGCCTGATGTCTGCTGCCCTCAGCTTCTCTCTCCCCTGAGGAAGCCCCACTGCCTTGGAGATCCGCAGGGGTGTGCTAGTTCCCAGGGCTTCCCCAGTCTGCAGGGAGGGTGTCTGAGGTGGAGTGGGCTCTGGGCTGGGACTCAGGGGCCTGCCTGTGGGACAAGGAGCATGACCCTCTGTTTGCTGAGTCTCCAGCATAAAGAGCCGTGAGGAAAATGGGAAGTAATAATACCTGCCCCCTGAATTGCCTGGGATTAATTAGGGGAGTGATAATGCACAGCGTGTGTCTAGGATGAAAATGAGTTATCGTCTTGTTATTAATATAGCTGGATGGGTAATTGGTTAATATAAAACAAGGCCACTTCTCAATAAGCCAGAGGTCACTAGGGGTCCTCGTTGGGTGACTGCAGGGAATAGCTGACGGGTGTATTTGCCAGGGATTCCCACCGAGTCCCTGGAGAGCCAGCGAAGGGAAGCTGTTTTGCCCAGTTTAGTAAGTAAAATGCAAAGACCTCGCTCAGTGCTTTGTTTACTTCTTTTCCTTAAAGAAAACATTTTCCATAGACCTGAACACTCACATAAAAAGTAAAAAGGGGCGGGGGGGGGGCGGGGAGAAGAAACCTAAAACTGATGTAAATGGGAAGCAAACTAGTGTTCATTTCCTGTGGAGGAATTTTATATTTTTTAATGGAGTCACTGTGGCTTTTTATTTTGGTACGAGGCGAAGAGTCAAAGCATGGGGATTTAAGGCTTCCAAGTGCGCCTCGTTATGTGAACAGATCCTTAAATTTGCCAGCATGCCCCAGGCTCTGCTCCTGCATAACTAATGTCTCCCTGCCAGGGCCCGGGCTGAGGGCCCTTTGACTCCCCTGGAAGTTATGCAGGGATAAGGGGAGTGTCAGGAATGCAGGATTAGGCCCCATAATTGAGGCTGTCATTAGCTGAAGAGGCGGGCGGGTTTGTGAGCCTTTCCAAGTCTGCATTTATTATGGCATGAAGATACGGCTCCTTTGGTATAAAGAGGGTAGGTAGAAGGGGTTCCTGCAAGTCGGCAATATTTTCTTCTCTCTCTCCCCCCCTCTTTTTCTAAGTTGGCGGGTTCTGTAACATTCATTATGCTCTCCTTAATAGATCCCAGGAACGCTGAAATAGCCCTTCAGAGGAAGCATTCACTTGAAACAACAAAAGATTAGAGGGGACCTTAGAAATGTTGGGTTTTCTTTACCTTTTGAGGAAGGCCAGCTGGAACCTCCTGAAATTGTTCCTATTGAGTGTGCAGCCACAAGCAGCACTGGTGGCGAAGATGAAATACTATTTCTGTAAATCACATGTGGATACAGCAGTGCCATTTAATCAGACACTCCTTGCTGGATGATGAGACTGGAGACCATGGCCAAGGCTGAGGGTTCCGCTACGGCAGGAGCAGGCCGGGAAGATGCTAAAGAGAACAAGTGGCCTGTGATCACTCTTGCATGCCAGCGACATTCTAAGTGCAACCTTTCTATGTTTTCATTTAATTTTTTTCTACAGTAAATTACAAGTTACATAAAATGTATCATTTTAACCATTTTTAAGTGCACAATTCAATGACATTGAGTACATTCACATTGCTGTGCAACCACCACCACCATCCATCTCCTGAACTTTTTCATCTTCCCCAATGAAACGGTATCTCTTGAGCAAGTGCTCCCCTTTCCCACCTCCCGCCAGCCTCTGGAAACATTATTCTACTTTTTTGTCTGAATTTGCCTATTTCAGGTACCTCATGTAAGTGGAATCAATCTTACAGTATTTGTCCTTTTATGTCTGGCTGAGCTCACTTAGCCCACTGTCTTCGAGGTTCATCCATGTGTGTAGCTTGTGTGAGCATTTCATTCCTTTTTCAGGTTGGGTAATATTCCATTGTATGCATATACCACGTTTGATGTATCCGTTCATCCATCTATGCATACATGGATTGATTCTACCTTTTGGCCATTGTGAATGATACTGCTGTGAACATGGATATACAAATATCTCTTCCAGACCCTAGTTTTAATTCTTTTGGGTACATACACAGAAGTAGAATTGCTGGATTCTATGGTAATTTCATTTCTAATTTTTCCAGGAACTGCAATACTGTTTTCCATAGTGATTAAACTATTTTACCTTCCCCTGGGCTGTGCACAAGGGTTCCAATTTTTCTACGTCCTCACCAACACTTGCTATTTCCTGTTTTCTTCTGCCTCAATAATAGCCATCCTAATGAGTGCAAGCTGGTATCTCATTGTGGTTTTGATTTACATTTCCCTAATGATTAGTGATTTTGAACATCTTTTCATGTGTTTGTGTACAAATATCTGTGGCATCCCCTGTTTTCAATTCTTTGGTGTGTATGCCTAGACGTGCAAGTAGGAATCACTCAAACATTGAAGCTGGTCCCCTAAGGATCGCTAGGCAATACTCTTGAGTGCGTTACTACAAATCTTTGCGAGTATAATAAAACTTCCATTAATTGGGATTCTTAGAGCCAGCAAACCAAAGCTGTTTTGCCCAGTTTAGTAAATAAAATGCAAAAATCTAGCATGATGCGTGTGTGTGTGCTTTTTTTTTCTTAAAGAAAGTATTTTCCATAGAACTGGACACTAACATTAAAAGTAAACACTGATTGGGCAAGAAGAAACCTAAAACCAATGTAAATTCTCAGAGTTAGAGACTATTCTGGTTAACTGAGGGTTGTTAACATAGAAACATTCAAACCTGTAAAGAATTTTTGTGAGTTTATTTGAGCCAAACTGTCAACAATTGCTGGGAATCAGAACCTCAAGGGATTGAGATAATGCTCCGGAGAATGGTAGGTTACATCTGTATTTATACATTGCAATCAAAGGAAGGGACGTAGCTGGGTTACAAGAAATCCATTGGTGATAGACTAGCGAGGTGGGAGAAAGCAAAGCAGGGAAACCCCTGGGATTGGATAAAAGGTAAAATGATAGACACATACTTAGGTGGGTGCAGGAACAATGAACATGATAACAATGAAGGAATTTCTGGTATCTGTCCTGGCACCCAGACACATTAGGTTGTGCCCCAAGGCGTCCAGAAAAAGGGAAGTTACAAGGGTATGTTATTATAGATGCAAAAAGATAGATAGGCTCGGTTAAGGTAAAAGTTGACCTTGTCAGTGTAGATATCGGCCTAGGGTATAACTACTCACCATAATGGCTTTCAATTAAAGTTTAATTTAAGACCATCCTTTGTGGTTGCTTTTAGGTCTCTGAGTTTGCAAGACTCAATGCAGGCCTCCACTGAGCCTGTCAGGCTAGCATGTGGCCCCTTTCGTCCACAGGGTTAAATAGACGTGTCCATTTCTATTCCAACCTCTCCTGCTGAAATCCTCCCCAAAATGTCTTATTCTGGATTTTAGATGAATTGTGCAGCCTGTCCCAGGAGAAACTCTCTTTATCTTAGAGGAATACTATAGAAGGTATCACATACGTCTAGTGATGTTATAGTCCGAAAGGTGCCTTGCGCTAGGACTGTGAACACGGAGCAGGTTAAACGTTTAGAGATACGGTTTCAGAAAAGATGTTCTGCACAGAGCCCTTCTCTCTGGCAGTAACTGGAGAGCAGGGCCTGTTGTCTATTAAGGCCGCTCCTAGTTAATGGAAATAAAACCATGTCAACGGCAAGTAAAAGAATGTTTATCTTTCTGTTCTCCACGGAGGGAGTTGGAGGGTCCAGGCTAGGAATGCGTTGTCTTTGTCCAAATGTGATAGCACGTCACTGATGTTTCACTGGGAAAAACTGCGTGTTCAGATCCAGCTGTGTTGCACCTCATTGGATACTGGGGTTTTAAGCTAGATGCTGTGGATATTCATTATGGTACCCTTGGCACTAGCCCAACGCCAGGCACCCAGTAAGTGATCAATAACTACGTATTGAATGAATCTGTGTTGCTCGAACCTTTAGAAGACTGTCCCACTGCAGCTCGCCCTCCTGCAGTGTCAGAGTGGCAGTTCTCTGTCAGCAATGGGACGGAGCCTTCTGCTGGCCACGCTGCTCCCAGGGCCTGTAGTGCACACAGGCCCACTCTCCACCCCCTACTCATCTGTTTGTGACTCTTCCTTTCATGGCATGGGGAACTTTGGCCGGGAGGATGAGGGAGTGGGGGGTGGGGAGCAGCTAAAGGTCAAGAAGGCAGGAGAGAAAAGAGGATGTTGGCTTGAATGGCAGGAACAACTATTCTGAGTCTGGGCTAGTGGGCAGGGTTGGAACCCACAGCTAGAGCTCCGAGAACACGGTTCTCCTGACAGTGTCTGTGGGGTTCTGACATGGACCTGCTGCGTTACATGTGTACAGTGTGGCTGGGGAGGTCTCTGTTCTCCTCTCTTCTGTGCAGGTCCACTGCCCTGCTCTGGGCACTCTGGAGGCAGCAACCTGGGTGGGAAATGGTAGATCTGGAGATGCTCACTGTCCCAGGGGCAGCAGGGCTCCTTCAGGCAGCTCTGGGGGTGCCTGGCAGGAGAGGAAGGAATGTGGGTGCCTGGCGCCTATAGAAGTGGACTGACAGGCAGTAAAGGCTATAAGGCTGGTGTCAGTTTCTTGCCTGAGCTCCCAAAAGAAAAAGGAGGGACACTTTGAAGTTCCCTACTTGAGCATATATATGTGGGGTTCAAAAATCATAGCTGTGTGTGTGTCTGTGTGTGTGTCTCTGTGTGTGTGATCTCCAGCTAGTGAAACCTCAGGGATATTTATTTAGTTATTTATTTGAATATATTTTATTGATTTTTTTTTTTACAGAGAGGAAGGGAGAGGGATAGAGAGTTAGAAACATGGATGAGAGAGACACATGGATCAGCTGACTCCTGCACACCCACTACTGGGGATGTGCCCGCAACCAAGATACATGCCCTTGACCGGAATCAAACCTGGGACCTTTCATTCTGCAGGCCGACACTCTATCCACTGAGCCAAACTGGTCAGGGCCCTCAGGGATATTTAATTGTGATCCAAATTACTGCCTTTGTATCTATAAGCAACCAAGCCCATAACCCATTTAAGTAGTAAATGCATAAAGAAATGACAACAAAATCTACACACAGAATATCATCTACTCTTCCAAGAGATTTACCCTCAACTTGGGTATCAATGATGGTCCTTGTGTCAAATAAGAAACTCAGATTTTAATAACAACACCACTTTTCTATAGTGCCCCTATGTGAAAGGCATGATTTTAAGCACTTTACATATTTTAATTAGTTTAATCCTTCCAACAATCCTATAAACAGGGAGTCTTATTATGTCTGCTTTACAGATGACAAAATTGAGGCACAGAGAAGTTAAGTAACTAGGCCCAAATCATACAGCAAGTATGAGGCAGATTTGGGATTCCAACCCAAGAAGTTGGGCTCTAGATTCCAAACATTTAACTACCATCATATGTATATGAATGACAGCTTTATTGAGACATCATTTACATACCATAAAATTCACCCTTTTAAAGTGTACAATTTAGTGTTCTTTAGTATATTCCCAGAGTTGTACAAGTATCACCAGCAACTAATTTTAGAATATTTTTACCACCCCTAAAAGAACTCCTATATCCATAGACATCACTTCTTATTCTCTTCTCTGCCCAGTCCCTGGTAACCATTAATCTATTTTCTGTCTCTATGAATTTGTCTATTCTGGACATTTCATATAAATAGGATAAATACAGTCATATAATATGTAAACTTTTGTGTCTATTTTTTTTTCATTTAGCATGATGTTTTCAAGATTTATCCAAATGGCAGTATGTATCAGTACTTAAATACTTTTTTACAGCAAATAATATCCCCTTATATGAATGTACAACTTTTTTTATCCACTCATTAGTTTGTGGACATTTGGTCTTTTCCATTTTCTGCCTATTATTGGTAATGCTACTATGAAACAGCACACTATAGTGACTACAAGTTTATTAAAAAATCAGCGTATGTTTTATGTGTAATGACTAGCAAGCAATAGGCCCATTTCCTGAAGGAGTCACGGATTGCCCTGGTAAGATCAGGTAGGCACTCCTCTGCCTGTCTGTATGCGTGTAGCTGAAGAAGGTGGAGCAATCATGCCAGATGATGTATATGAAAGTGCTTTTTAATACTTAAAGCATCAGTCTACATATTAGTCATCAGTGATGTGAGCTTGTCTAGTTGAGTTCTGATTAGGTACTCAAGGATGGTTAATTGACTAATCGAGGTTTTATTGTTAAGAATGTATTTATTTTTAAAGGTTCCATGCTGTATTATTTGCAAAACAAGAAAAGTGCCTGTTGTACACGCATGGCCAGCCATCGCGGGCTCCTCTTCCCAGGGTTACCAGTTTCTCGGCTACCCTTTTCCTCTTTCCCTTTGGTTGTTGTCACTTGCCATTTTGGTGACCACTCCTCCTGTGAAAATGAAATGAAGCTGTAATCCAGTGAGGCATATGTTTAGCTGCAAGTAATAGAAAAACCTAACCAAGGCATAAACAAAACTGGATTGTTCTCACGTAACAGTACGTCTGAAGGTTGCGGTGGCAGCTCAGTGGTGTCAGGACTGACGTCTGTTTTTAGCTTCAATGCTCTCTCATTGTCACAACAAGATTGCCCAACTTTTGACGTCACGTCTGTGTTCAGGACAGAAAGGGGGTTGGGTAGCGGTTGTGTTAGGAAAGCAAAAGCATCCCCAGAAGCCTGCAGCAGACTTGTGTTTCCTCCTCCCTGGCCACAGAGGTCAAATGACCACCTTCCTCCCAAGGCAGGCTGGGAAAAAGTATAGTTAACTTTCCCAGCTGCTACAGAGGAGGGACATGAAAGAAAAGGGGGTTGGAAACAGGTGTTGAGTTATCAAAAAAAAAAAAAAAAAAAGTGTTAGCCACACTCTCCTGAGCAAGAGACAGTTAGGAAATCCAGACAGACAGGAAGCAGGGCAACAGCTCCAATGGGAAGTGCCGGCACCCCACCCTCTCGCTGCCAGTTGGTGTGTTTGCTGATGTTGCCTGTTGGCCTTTCTGCTCAGAGACTGTGATTGCACTGGAACCGCTCATCTCCCCACAGACACTGGTTTGGCTGCATGATGGCTGAACACATGTCTGGATGTTTCAGTGATGCGACCATAGTCCATTGTGACATGATGTGGTTCTGAGACGCTATGACCGAAACCAATCTGTTCCCGGTCTGAGCCACGTCTAAATGCCAGCAGATTTGTCCAGGGTTCTGGGGCCAGCTCAGCGTGTCAAAAGGGTTCAGCAAAGCGCTCTCTGAATCTACCCCCCACTCAGAAGGAGTGAGGTGCGTGAGGACAGGGACGGGCCTCACCATTCTCTTATGCCTTCCTTTGCCTGCTGCCCTCTCTGGGCACTGGAACAGACCTGGGCATGTGGATAAATACTTGAGGAGCAAACTCACATTACATTCCTAGTGGCTGGTCAAAGATGTGTCACTTGTTATGAAGTGTGCCAAGAAAGTCACTCCCTCATGTGTGTCCAGTAAGCACTTTAGTGATTTAATCTCTGAACCAATTACTTCAATATAGTTTCCAGAAATAAAGTTCTCCATCCTTTGAAGCGGGTTAATTGTCAACCGATATTTTATCTGTGTTCATTCATCTGGCAGACGATCAGTGAGGGCATCCAAAGTGTCAGGCACAGTGCTAGGCACAGAGGGACACAGAGAAGAGACATGGTGCTGCCTTCCTGGACCCAGAGGGGAGTGGGCCAGGCAGGCATGTCAACAATGTGACTGGGGCTGTGAGGAGGCCTGCATCAAAGTGCTGTGGGCTCACAGGGGGCGGGTGACTCACGGCCCAGAGGAGTTGTGGTTGTGCAATTAGATCGGCTGCCAGAGTCTCCTTTCTTAGACATTCCAAGCTGACTACTGGTGAAGGGGGTCTGGGGGCATGACCCTGCCTGGCTTCCCCCCAGTTCGGTTCACAAATGAGAGCTTGCTACTCCCTGGAGGCCAGCTTCACACGCGGTCCAAGTTGTCTCTTTTAAGAAACAGGACAAAGAAAAACCTTAAGGAGAGTAAGGATGAGATCCAGGGAACTGGAAGGCCAGATGCCTTCTCTGAGTGAAGGTGTTGGCTCGAACCTTTTTCATTCCCATAAGACCAGAACATGCCTCTTCGTTTTTTCAGTGGGGATGGGGTGAGGTGTGGGAAGATGTCTGAGAAGGGCTGTTCCTACAAGATGGCTCACTAAGAAGGCCATTTGAGGGCAGGGCAAATGCCACACAGCTTTCTGCACAAACAGGTCTATCAAGGGGAAAAAGCAAAACAACACCAACATGCTTATGGAGACATCTCACTCCCTCATTCAAAGGCAAATGACTCTACGGAGTCTTATGGAGCAAAAATGTATATTCTTGTAACTTATGAGACCCATTTATATAAATAAACAGCATTGAAAAAACCATGACACTATTTTATCGCCTCTAAGGGTAACGTCAGGGCATATTTGAGACTTAGCAGCAAAAAGGCAGCTTTGTGATCTTTGATTGTGAAATAAGATTGGAGGCTGCAGTACAAAGTCTAGGGAGGAGGGGTGCAGCATGGAGCCGGTGACCCTGAGACTGCAGGCCAGGCCCCCTCACTCACCCCAGTTAGTGCCGGGGCTGGGAAAGCAAGCCGGGAGGAAGCCAGAAGTGCCCAGGGACATTTCCAACCTGGCAGTACTCGAGGCTCTAAACTTTGGACTTCTTGCTATTACGTTTTCAGTGAGCACTAACAGAACAGATTAGTTCAATCTGGGAGTGGAAAGCAAGATGTAATCCCTGGTAATTCTTTATCCAAGACTCTCACCAAATATTTCAAATGCCACCTCATTAATGCCTGTTCTGCCTGCTCATCTCTGGCCATTTCTGGGTACCATTCACTCCTAGTTCGCAGATGTAGAAGTTGAGGGAAAGGAAACGAAGCACCTTCGTAGAGAATTAATTATGTTACAGAATCACAGCCCCCAGAGTCCTGGCTTCCAGGTCTTGACTTTGGCAGTGACATTGGGCTCCCTTTTCTTTTACTGGGAACAACTGCTAATACTTTGGCTTTAGACGTTCACATTAAAGGGATGGTGAAAAATGGCCATATGCTGAGAAGGTAGTGAAATACTGACTTCTTAGCCCTTTGGTCAAGGCAACTTCCTTGAAGCAGATTGATGGAATTCAGTTTTAGCCATTTTGTCTCAATTGCAATGACAGTTCATCCCATAAAATAATAATTAATAATAATAATAATAATAATAATAATAAAGAAAAGCATATGGCTGTGCTGAATTCTGGGTTTCTTTGATTGATTTGATCCTTCTTTAGAATACTTATTGAATTTACTGACCAATGTAATTAAAAGAGTTTAACTTCTCCCCACAAAGAATTGTGCCTCGCCTCTCCCATGACTGCTCTTGGTGACTTATGACACATACTAGTAGAGCTGGGTTGGGGACAAAGAAAGTCAGAAAGGATTTTTTCCTAGACAATACCAAGGTGACCCGTAGGTACCTCAAAGCTCTCAGACAGTGGGTGCCAGTAGAGAGTACAGAGGTGAATTTAGAAAATTTTAAACAAAGCTGGGAGACTGCCTGATTCGTGTTGAACTTCATATCCAAAATGTTCATCAATTAGAAATTAGCCAAGGAGGTAATGGGAACCACTTTTACTCAATGAAACCTAGAAATAAGCAGGTATTTATATATATATATATATATATATATATATATATATATATATATATTTTTTTTTTTTTTTTTTTTTTTTTCCAGAAAGGGAGAGGGAGAGAGATAGAACATCATCAATGATGAGAGAGAATCATTGATTGGCTGCCGTCTGCATGCCCCCAACTGGGAATTGAGCCAGCAACCTGGTCATGTGCCCTGTCCAGGAATTGAACCTTGACCTCCTGGTTCATAGGTTGATGCTCAACTACTGAGCAACACTGGCCAGGCAAGCAGATATATTTTTTAAATTAGAGTTAGAGGTTAAGTGGTAAGAAGCCACAATGTCCCATGTAGTTTGTTCTTTGTCCATTAAATACTATTTAATAACAACTAATGTTTTTGAACCATATTTTGTACCAGACTTGTGGCTAAACCTTTGTAGACATTTTTTCACATAATCCTTACAATAAGCCCATGACGTAGGTACTTGTATTATAATTTATCTTTTACAGAAGAGAAAATGAGACTCAGAGAGATTTAGTCACTTCCTTGGGGGCCTCGAGGTTGTAAGGGAATAAAACAGGATTTGAACCCTGTCTGTCTGACCCCAGAAACCATGCTCTTAACTATTGCTACCCTCACTCTACATTGACTAAATGCCTGCACTGAACAAGGCATTCCCGTGTGTTTTGCATCTATCTAAGCCATGCAAGATTGCCCCAAACATGGCAGTCTTGGTTTTTGTCTTGAGAAAGTCAAGAATTTCATTAGCCAACATGTGTAAGAGACACAAACCCTGAATTAAGATGTTTGTGCTGAGAATGGAGTGGAAAAATGACTTCTGGAGATCTTTGGGATAAGAAGGAGAGAAGGTCTCAATATGAGAAACCATAGGAGTGCCTTAAGCTTAGAGATTACGAGTTGGGAATTAGAGAGAGAAATGGCCACAGGTAAAGACAATAAACCTTGATTTCAGTTTGACAGGGTGGCAACTTGCTTTAAAGGAGAAAAGAGGGCCTGGGAGAGATACGGCAGTGAATAGAGGGAAGATCATGTGTCCAGGTGTTTTGGGGTTTTGTTGTTGTTGTTTTTGTTTTTTTAAAGACATTCCATGGAGTCTGCTACAGTTAAAAGTAAAGGAATAGAGGAGGTCAGATAGAAACTAAGTGTGGAGGGAGAATTGAAGGGAGCTCTGAGAACAGAGGCAGGAGATCACAGGAGAAGCGGGAGGAAAGCCAGAGGGAGCACAAAGCCCCTGGGAAGAAGCAGTGGAGGAAGCAGGCCAGTTTAATCAGCTTTGCCTAAGGCAGCAGCAGCTAAATCAAGGACTCCGTGGGGCAGCGCGGCCCTCCTCGCTGGGCCAACAGTGGTCTCAGTGACATCTTTTTGGGGCAAATGGACAAAGGTGTGGAGGCAGTGGAAGGAGTCCAGTTTGCAAGAATGCAGAAAGCAGGAGAATGCAGTGACAGAGGCAGAACGGCTGGGGACTTAAGGGCTGGCAGGAGGGTGCTGGTTAAGGCATAAGTGTCCACCCGAGGCCCAGGAAGGTTTGGGGCAATTGCAAAGTGCACACTGTGAGCCTCTCTGGATAGTTCACTGTGGTTGTAGACTACGAGCACATTTGCCTCAGGCACGTATAGCTTTGGGCCATCTGATCAGCTTAATGCTGACCACAAGGAGACCTGATCTGGTCAGTGAAGCGGCTGAAACACCAGCCCAGGTCTGCCACCACCTGTTTGTGAGTTTGCTCTCTGATGAAGGAGGCAGAGGGCTGGGAGGAGGCATGGATACACATGTGTGGATGAAAGCAAAACAAAACATAACAACAACAACAACAAAATGCTGTAAGAAATGGCTCTCTTTTAAAAAAAAAAAAAATTATTTTTAAAGAGTCCAGTGAACTTTGTTTTGGAGCAGAGTTGCACAGGCTAAGGTATGGGTCTGGGTCGGTTGGGCCTCGGGTTGGCACCTGGTCACTTTTGAGTTGAATCTGGGCAAGCTATGCCCTTTCCCGGGCCTCAGCTTCCTCATCTGTACAAAAGTGACCCCTCAAAGGTAGTCATGAAGGGAGCTTGTGCAGAGGAAGCCTGTGGAGAGGGGTCGGCAAGGTGCAGGGTCTTTGGCTGTAGGAGTGGCAGTGAGGAGTGAAGGCAGAACAGTCTGGAAGGACCCGGACAGCAAGCTTCCCAGGGCCAGATTGTATTATATTGTTGAGCAATAAAAAAATCTAATTTCAAAGCCACCTTTCTTTTAAAAAACAACAACAACAACAAACAGGCTTAATTTGCTTTATTTTTCTTGTATAAAATTATGTGGCAGGCACAGCTCACCCTTCTTTTGATGCACCTATGGAGCACAAATCATTTCTTATTTCAAAATAACAGATGCCAGATTTTAAGAAGCTGAGTGTTGGGGATTATGTGATAATAATCTGAGGATAAATCTGTTTTTCTTTTTTTTTTTTAAATAGTTTATCATGGCATATGTATTAAATGTTGCAATTATTTCTATCTATTTATTATCTATCTATCTATCTATCTATCTATCTATCTATCATCTATCTACCCATCATCTAATCTATTTAACCATGCCTGGAGACACTTGGCAAACTAAGAAATCCCAGTAGCTACCTTTTAAATATGCAAGTGTGAGCTTGTGAAGTGCATGGAAAGCCAGTGTCCTGTCTTCAGTGCCACATTCAGACTGTGAAAGCCGCCGTTTAAAAAACCTTTGGGTAAATATTTGAAATATTCTAAAGCTGACATTCTAAATGATATTCTGATACCACCTCAATCATGTTTCATAAAATTCAAAGGAAAAATAGAATTAAGTAAATTTGAACTTTCCCTTTTCCGAGGCAGTTAAAGGCCGTACTATTTGCATATTCTAATGTAGGATCACTGTAGCTGAAGGTATAAAGCTGCGAAGGGAACTGTCCCTAGCAGGCCAATCGCGCAAGAGCCATTAACCTTGGCCTTTCATCTGTGTGAGACGAAAATCAAAGTCTCTTCTTTTCCAAGTGGCTTCTGTGTAGCCACTCAGCACAGCCCATGCTTTCCAGAACTGTCGTTGGAAGCACAATTAGGAGGTTTCAAAAGCAGAAACACAAGCTCCATCCTATTTACACATTTAAAGTAAAGGTCATTCGCAGACACTGGGCTTCCCAGATTTCTTCCCCAGAAATCCCTTAAGATATGTAATACCAACATAAAGGGAATCACAAATCCAGTTTTCAGAAAATGGCATTAAATATAGATTTAAACTTTGACCTTTAGTCCCAAGTGAGAGGACAAAAAATTCTCTTTACAGTGAAGGGCATGTTGCTACTAAGCTTCAATGAGGAGGAGAGAACCTGCCTGGTGGTAGCCAGGATTAAGAAGCACCAATCGATTTATCTCCAATGCAGGTGCGTTGCAAATCCGCAGGGTCCAGATGCAGTGTGTGATTGGGCCAGGCTCATCTATATTCTAGAGTTTGTAGAAGTAGCTTCTGGGAAATGGGGGTCTTCTTGGTTTGGGAATTGATATTTCCACAGCAATATTTGAAATGCATTCGAAGTGAGCAGGAATAAGAGATGGGATACGTAGGGTCTCCCGCGCCACATTAGGGTCATGAGCAAGAGTGGGAAATCCATGGGTAGCAGAGTGACAGATTGGGCAAGTAGGGAAATCATGGAGACCCAGAGCATTCATATTTTTACATCCCTTAGTACCCTGATGGCTCTGCAGGTGCTGGCGAGGGCCCCGGGCTGACGACCCGCTCTGCAGCTCATCTCCCGCTGACGAGATGATATGAGGGCCCAGGTCTGGGAGGGGGTAGGTGATGGACAATGAGAAGTGGAGCTTATTGGCAAAGCGAATTATCGGTTATGTGCACATCTAGAAGCAGGAGAAAAAATTTTCCCTGACTGTGGCATTTGCTAGAAAAATTAGGGAGGTAAGGAGATAAGCAGGAAAGAGCACTGGACAGGGAGTTGGTTTGTTTTGCTCCTAAGTAGCTGGATGAGCTCATGATTACTAAATGGGACAATTCATTACTTGTTTGTCGCTGTCACCACACAGCAACCTTCAGTGCACACCTGATCTTGCTGGTTTCTGCATGCATGGTTGCCCACTCAGGGCCTGGCTCATCCTGCGTGCTCATCGAATATTTGTTGATTGAGCAAGTGAGGGAAAGCAGAAATAGTTTGCTGGGAGGGACCCAGTACTCATCCAGTTCAACTGTTCCACTTTAAAGAAATTAAATTGAGGGCCTACTACTTGTCCATTGCAGACGTGACAATTCCAGGATAAGAATGACAGTGAACGTAATCAAGTGATGGAACTGTGGTATTTGTGTTGTCGATTACTTAGTCAGTTCCCAGCTCCCTATTCTCTGTTCTATTTTCTTCTCTGTATCCAGGGGTTGGAAGCCTGAAAGCCACATTTCCCAGACTTCCTTGCCAGCTTAGATTAAGTTCTGTCATTGAGAAGCACTCATGGAATATTGGGAAATAGGAACAAGGAAGAAGTCATTAGGCCTTATTTTAATGAATGAATTAAATGTCTAGTCTGGGTGGCGGCAGCAGCAGCAGGCAATGGCAGGTGGCCGCAGGCCTCTGTAACGTGGTTGGTGAGTGGCAGCACCCAAGGGGTTGCTGGGCTTCCAGGCTCCCACAGCTGCAGCCAAGGGCTCAGGCCCCTGGCGTCCTCATCGTGGCCATGGTGGTGGTGCCAGCGGAAGGGGCAGCAGTGATACTCTAGCAATCTCCTGAGACAGAGCTTGTGAGCTACGAGCAGCCCCACCTCCCCTTTTGTCCTCCTGTCCCAGAGGGTAGGTTCCTCTAATAGTCACTAATCTCTCTGGGTAACATGGCTTTCCTGGTTTTGCTCCAATAGCCTTTCCAAAACATCTGTAACAGATCTCTTGTACTAAATCTCCCCTGCTGAAACCCCTCCCCCCCCACCCAGCGCCTTATGTGAATTCTGTCATTGTGTTCTCAGGGAAACAAACCTATGAGATGCGAGCTATCAGAACTATGGTCCTACCTTACAGATGGGGAAACTGAGGCTAAGAGACACTCCTTATCACTCAAGGTCACACAGCAAGGTGGTGTCTGTCTGATGCTTAAATCGTGTATTTAACTCTGCCCCTCAAGGGCAATTCTGCTTCCACCAGCAGATGTGTCATTGATAAGGTGACCAGACGTTCTGCTTTTAGCGGGACAGTCCCAGTTTTTAACAGTTTGTCCCGCGTCCCGTGGTGTTTTTAAAAAAACTCCCGATTACGCTTTGTAATATTTTAAGTAATAATAATTAAAAAAGAAAAGAAAAAAAAGAACCCCCCTGGTCGATGGTGTACCGCTTTAAATCTGGTCACCTTAGTCATTGAGGTCGCGTGCGCACTCGGCAGGTGGAGTGGGGTGGGGGGGTCTTCCTCCCCTGTGCTGTGTGGGGCTGATTTCAGTGGGCCCTCTACTTAGAATGCTCCTTCCCCAGGACCCTTGTTTCCTTGCTTCTTGACCTGAGCCTCACGATGAAGTAATTTCCTCCATTAAAAACTTTATAGGAGCTGGTACATCTTTTAACACTAGACATAGCTGAGGGCCTGGTGCTATTGGCAGGGGAAGCAAGGAGATTACCTTGAGGGAGGGTCTGAGGGAAGAAGAGGGAGTAGGATGGACAGGCTCAAAGTTATCACACAGTCGACTGGGCCCAGCCCTGTCAGGACAGCCTTGAAGAGCCTGGCTCCAGGCCGGGGGTGGAGATGAACCAGAGCACCCCGATTGAAGGGGTGGGCTCCCATAAACAGCTTAGGGTGCCTGGCTTACTGTGAGTACTCAGTAAATGTTAGCTGAGAAAAGGCCATGAGGCCCGAGGTTCTGAAGGAGATACCCAGACAAATAAAAGCCAGGCTAGGCTGGGGACGTTCAACCAGAGGGAGCTGGGATGTGATTCGTGCACATCTGAGTGGAGGAAGAGCTGTGAGGCCAGCACAGGCGTACTGGGAGGGGGGGGGAGAGGGGGTCCCAGGGAACAGGAGGGACCAGCACAGGCTCTGGGGCTTGAACACACTCTTATAAGGTGGGTGATATGAAGGAGTGCCTCTGGGGAGGAGAGCATATGCCTGCAAAGAAACTATACTCAGAAGGATCTTTGAATTGAAGTCTAAACTCTCAGGGCATTTCCCTTCTAAGTGTCTGAAAGCATTTTTTGTGGACTCCCAGTGCCTTCAAGTGCTGCTCAGGGTTTAGATTTCCTCCACAAGAAACAAACTCAGGGAGAAATTTGGCCTTTTCCACATCCTTTCCAACCATTCCCCATCTCTCTTCAAGCACTGCCCACCTCCCCCACAATCCCCGACCCCCAGAGCCCAGGCCTCTGTCACTACTGTGACTCAGCAGGGACGGAATGCCTCCCTCCCATCAAAACCCGTTTGTCCCCTAGCTACTCTGCTGGGCCCTGCTATGGACAGGGTAGCTATTCTGAAGAACTCGCTTGAAGTAAGATGTCAGTGGTTTGTTATAACTTAACATGCTCCTCTCCCAAAGAGCATTTGTATTTTAACACTGGCCTTCAGCACTTTGTTCAGAGGAGTGAGTAATGTGGAATTTCAAATGATACAACATAGAATTTATATCAGCTAAGACTGTGTTAGGCTATAACAGAAAGCATACATACATGATATGGGGGCTTAAACAAGTTAAGGTGTTTATTTGTTCCAGGAAGGTGAGTGTGAGTCTGTGCATATATGTGTGTGTGCGCACACACACCCTCACACTATTAATTTGTCTGTCCCGGGCTTGTATAATAGCTCTGCAGTGTCACCACAGGCCATGCCTCCTGCTGTCTGAGTCATCCCCACCATTGCAGGGCATCACAAATATCAGGAGCAAAAGGAAAAGGATGGAGAGGAAGGAGCACAGAGGCCAAGGAGCTGCCTCCCCAGGGACTCGGCCAACTTACTTCCCATTGGCCAGAACCAAGTCACATGGCTAGCCCCTAGCTGCAAGAGAGGCTGGGAAGTGAAGTTCAGTTTTTATTTATTTTTAATAGTCGGGCAGGATGACACTCAAAACCAAAACCCAGGTTCTGTTAGTGAGAAGGAAAGGAGAATGGATGGGGATTTGGCAACAACACTGTTTCCACAAAGTGGGCACATGCTGAGGCCAGAGAGATGTTATGGGACATTTCATTTCCAGCCTTTGTCTATGGAGATGCAGAGTGATGTGTAGGGAAGGGAAGGGGTGGCACTGAGCAAACCCAGACCAAGCACCCGGGTTTCTGATTCCCCAGCACTGCACACTTCATCGCTCCATTTCTTATCTCCCAGAGTTAGGTGCGGGCTTTAAAGCGAGGTGTGGAAACCCCACCTTTCCACCACTGTCTCCTGCTCTACTTGCTTCCCAGCAGCACACCCAGCTGGGCTTCATTTTGTATGTGTGTTGTGTGTGTGTGTGTGTGTGTGTGTGTGTGTGTTTAACCATTTCAACCATCTTTAAGCAGGCAGTTCAGTGCCATTAAATATGTTGACAAGGTTATGCAATAATTGCCAATATCTCATCCTTCACTTTTCTTAGCTAACATTAATGTAAGTTTTTTTTTCAGTGTCAGGTTCATAGAAGGGGATTTGAAATAGGGCAATTAAGTTTTAATTTATTCAAAAAGTCAAAGTCTCTTTTTACTTTTTGAGGTGACTAGCAGCTTAGAAACACATGTATTTTCTGCCTGGAAACATGTGGTTTCTTATCTGGATTGTTCATGTCCATCCAATAAATGTGGTTACATGTAAGGTTCTGACACAGAGAGCCAACCTGGGGCTGTGAGCTGCTCCGTATCTTAGTCAAGGGCGTCAATGTCAATGCCCTCATGTATGTGCTCAGATGCGACAAATGAATTCTTTTCTTTGAATGTTCCCGGGGCCATTTTGTGAACATTCCTGTGGATTCCTCATCCCAGTGAATGGGGCCACTAACCAGAACAATGAGGAGACATTTAGGGAGGTAGAGGCACCCCCAGCCTACAAACAACCTTCCGCTCTTGGAAAAATTCCCACACAGTCTCACAGGCAGAAAATGGTGTCCCGCAACTTCAGTAGACAGTGGAACTCTAGAGGGACAGACACACTGGTGCAATTTCCATCTCCTGAAACATTTAAAATGTATCTGATCAAAGGAGGAGAAAATTAACCACAGTGTAGGAAGCTGGCAGGGGGACGAACAAGATGACCTAATTTGCCTTTCCCATTACTAATTTCAGTAGGAGGCTTCTCTGGGAATTCCACACGGAAATTCCAAGGTAGGAGTCCCTCCGTGGGATTCTGATGGCTGCGAGGATGACAATCAGGACGTGTGATTTTCGAAGCCTCTGCTGTTGCATCCTGTGGGGTTTAGCATGGAACTCAATTCTCTGATGGAGTCACTGGGCCCCACTCTTATCTACATAATAACTATGGAGAAATTTTCCCTTTGGGTTTCAAGGGACGTGAGCTTGGTCTATCAAAGCTGGCGTTATGCAATGAATTTATTACTTGCTGAAATAAAAATCAACACAAATATGTCTTTGCCTTAAGAAAAAAAGAGGGGAAAAAACCCCCACACCACTTAGCTGCTCCACCAACCTCTGGATTCAATTAATTTTTAACATGGAAGTAAAGTTCTCTTTTATTTTTTCCCCTTTCAAGCCAGACATTTATTTTTAACAAGGGATGAAATCATCTGAGAACAAAATGGGACATCTGTTACTTTATATCTGTTTATTTTAAGTACTTAAATCTGAGTCTGATTTCACACAATTTTGACATTGTTGCTTCATTAATAATCCTTACGTAATTGGGACCTCGGAGTGCGCCCTGCGATTGCAGCATTCACTTCTCATTAGTGCAGAGTCTGATAGGAAAGCCAGAGTCACCTTGGGATGGGAGAGGCTTCCATGTTCAAAGCTGGCCCAAATGCTGACCTCGGCAACAGCAGGAAACCACCTCAAAAAAGTGCAAGAAGAAGGCCTCTGATGGGGCCCAACGTGAGTAAGTGATGGCCTGTAGCCTGCCGTTAGCGTTCACACAGTCTTTGTTGCAGGAGTTGTTACACAGACAACTTAAAGACAGCAGATTTTGAAAAAGAAACAAAAGATTGCATATGAAACACATACAATGAACTCATGCACACATGTGCAGAACAGCATGTTGGAGCAAAGTACCATTCATCTCTCAGGTCAGCCAACCTACCTCTCAAGGGCACTGGAATGATAGTGGAGCAACTGGGAGGCAGGTGCGAGTGATGGGCAGAGAGAGGCAGTGTGAGGGCTTCACAAAGAGGGGGCTCTGTGGCCCAGTGGGACTGGCAGAAGGGGTGGCCTCGCACCTATGGCTAACAATCAAGGTGTGGAGTTCAGAGGTGGGGATTTGAAATCAGGACAGTGGACTTATTAATTAGTTCATTCATTTATAGACCAAATACTTAAGGAACTCACTGGACAAACATCAGGAAATAGATGATTCTTCCGAAGGTTAACAGATCAGGGTGCTCTAGGGAAGAACAACAGAGGGGCCCAGTTGTGAGTTAAGGTGTCATAGAAGGATTCACAAAGAAGAGACATGTAAGATGAGAACTGAAGGATAAAAAGGAATTGCATGTGGGAAGAGGAAGGGAGAGAGAATTTGAACTAGAGAAAACATCTTAATGCAGAGCCTGCAAGGGGAAGGAGATTGGCTTGTTGGAGAAATGAATTAGAGGTCAGTGTGGCTGGAGTACAGTGAGGAAGAGAGAGGGAGTGGAGAAGGAGAGGAGGGAGAAGAAGGTGAAAAAGGGGAAAGGACTCACACCTGGTCTTGTAGGCTGTGGGGAGGCTGTGTTTGGATTTAACTGCATGCACACTGGAAGTTATTGATAGTTTTAAGCAGGTAAGTGGTGTGATTTGAGTTGTGCTTTTAAAAGATCATGCTGGCCACACAGGGAATGGATTACAAGGGGCAGGGAAATTAATTCATAGGCTGTTGTGGTCCAGGCAAGGGTGATAGTAAAGATAGTGGAAAGCGGTGGATTGGGGAAATCTTCAGGGTAAGATCAGCAAGGAGGGCTGATGGACTGGGTGTGGGGAATGAAGAAGGGAGACGGATCAGGACCATCCTACAAGTTTTGCTCTAGCATCTGGATGAACAGTGATGGTATGGATGGAGATGGGAAACGTGGGAGGGGCTAGGGCAGGGAAGCAGGTGGTTGGGATCAGTACTCAGGCATTCTGCTTTGGACATGCTTGCTTTGAGATGTCAAATTGGCTGTTGGAAATCTGACTCTAGAGTTCCTAAGAGAGGTCTGGCTTAGAGACATAAATTTGGAATTATTGACAAGTAGATGGCTTTTAAAACCAAGACAATAAATGATGTTACCTAAATTTTGAATAAATGTGGTTAAGTATTATGCTGTCTGGAGGTTCTCCAGGGAAGAGAGAAAGGTGCCATATATACTTCACAATACTTTTTTGGAATACTTTAAAGTAAAGCACAGATATAACATTTCACCCCTAAATTCTTCAGTCTCCAAAAAATAAGAGCATGTTCTTACCTAAGCAAATTCCAAGAAATGACATTTATGGTCATCAACTCAGTGCCAGGTTTGTGCCCCATGCTTGGAATTGTCCACTTTTCTATTTCTTTTGATCCTTACAAGTCTATGAATATGGCATGACTGTCCATTCCACCAACCAGGACACTGCAGCTCAGAGAGTGTTAGTTAAACTATCCAAAATCAGACAGCTAGAGACCTGTGAAGTCATGGTCCAAAGCCAAGGCTCACCCTCTCTAAAGCTTTCCCTCTATCCCTCTTTAGCTGTATAGAGAGGCCTAGAAACCCATCTTCATGGAGGGCATATGACTCTTCTCCCCGTCTGAACCCTACCCTTGACTCAGCCTCTTTTTCTCAGAGAATTCTCTTCTCCTCTGATGCTTTGATCCCTTGGTTCCCATTCTTTGCTGGTGTTAGCCAGCAGCAGTGGACCATTCCTTGAAGGCCATGAGGGTCCAGGAGGTACCTGACTGCAGTCTATCAACCCCATCGTCACAGGTTTCAAAAACCAACTTTCACTCAGTCCTAGGCTGCCCACAGGATGCAATGGTCTTACCCCAAAGGTTGGCAAGTGAGTGGTGATAAGCGAGGGGTTATGATAGCAGTGGCAGGATGGAGCAGGATGCATCACCATTTTGCTTTCTGTAGTCATGTCCATGTTCCATCCTCCCAGGGCAGCATTGCAGAGAAAGCTTGAGGTTGTACTCCTAGGGCCCTGCCCCAGCATCCTTCCTGCAAGCCATGACAGGGGAAGCAATGGAGGAGGGGCAGTCCTACACTCCCTTGGAAGGCTGTTCTTAGCTCACCCCCACCATCATCCTTATTGTAGAATTTAGATGTCCAGAGGCCTTTGTCATTCAAAGAAGGGCATATGTACGCAAGAGCACTCGTGGGGGGCAGGGTTCCCCATCACTCTCTAGTACCTTACCCTGCTTTATTTTTCTTCATATTATAATTTATCATTATCTCCTATAAATGCATGTGCATATTAGTATATCTCTGTGCTAGAATTTAAGCTTCATGAAAGCAGAACTTATACCAGTTTGGCTCACAATTCATCCTAAGCACATACAAGAGTACCTGGTACACAGTAGGCACTTAATACTTATTGAATTAATAATTGAATGGGTTAATCAATCATACAGAATCCTAAGCATCTAAATATTAACCAGTGAGTTCAAAATAGTTTATAACAGTCTTTGTCCACCCACACCAACAAAGCTCTAAAACACTTTCTTGTCCTACAAACCTCTACAGCAAAAAGGAAAGAATGATGAAAGGAAAGAGGAAAGAGAAGGAAGAGAGGGAGGGAGGGAGGGAGGCAGGAGCACAAATACAGAGAACTTGAGAGCACACTAGAGGGAGCCTCATTCAGACCAAAATGGTGACCCCAGGCTGGTTTCCAAGGCCTCAGGATGGGGCACGGAAAGGCTGCATTCCCTTAAAGCCAGAAACGTCAGGGAACCTTAGCTTTGATCATCAACATATTCCAGGCTGGCTTAGAGGTCTGGGAGGACACTCAGGCACTCTGAAATGCAGCGATAATCAAGAGAAAGAGGGAGTCTTAAATTGAGGATGGAGAGCAATATACTCAGGTTAATGGAAGCACTAGCAATATTAAATGAAATTGCTCTACCACTTCTTCCTAAGACGGCACTGGGGAGCCTGCTCTTTGCATAAGCAGGGAGGGTCCTGGGATTTAGCGGGAGGGCGGAGGAGTTGGGGAATCAGTCATGCGGCAACCATTACAGTTCAGGGAGCCCAGCCCACCGCCCCTGGGCGCACCTGCACGCATTTCCTCAGGCCCGAGCAGGAGCCAGGCAAATTTGGGCAGGATTTCAAGGGAGCCGGGAGCCGGGGGAGCCTGCTTTAGTCCAATTAAATGAAGCAGTATCAGGTGGAAAGTAATTCTGAGTATTCACCATTATAGGGTGTTTTGTGCTTAAGCCCCTCTGTGGACCTTCTTTTAATGAAGAACTAAACTTCAGGGTCCAGAGGTGGAAAGGAGGAATTGCTCCAACTCACAGAGCCGGATCCCCGCCCCCCCCCCCCCCCCAAGAAGGCAGACAGAGGGCCTGCAGTTTCCTAAGGGCTGCACCTCTAGCTCCCTAGGCATTTCCCACCTGGGCCCCTGTGGTATGTCACTTCCTTCCGCTCTGTAAAGACAACGGGGAGACCTCACCACACTGGGGGTGGGGGTGGGGTTGGGGTGGAGGGGTGCTAAGAACCTGTATCCCAATGACTATGGGTGAATCCAGCACTGAAATCTTTGGGGGTCTTCTTACCGCTTCCTGCCTTTCTTTCTTCCGCTCAGCTGGTCTTCTGAGGCAGCAGAAGCCAAAGCAGTGAAGCCGAGCTAATAGGCTTGCGGAGAGTCAAGAGTCTTATATAACTGTGTTAGGGAAAAACAAGCGCACTATGCAGGCAATAAAGGAGAGAGAAGGAGGGTGCAACTCACGAGTTCAAGTAGCACAGAGAGGATGAATTGCCTTGAAGCCGTTGAAGGTACTGATTGGAGAAATCTCCCTAGCAGCAGACATTTACAGAGGACTCAGAAGCGAACCAAGCTCCGTGCTACACGTCCAGGGCATCAAGCAGGGGAGAGAGCCAATACAGAGAAGCACGAGACAAGATTTGGTGGCTACTGATAGCAGTGCCGGAAGATATTTGCAGAGCTAAAGACACAGCATAAATATGCAAGAAGCAATAACCATGCATAGTTTAGCCCCACACACAACATAGACTCTATTTGGACCCTAATTCTTCCTTGGCTGCAGTAGTCCTCCAGACATATTTGAGACTGCTGCCCTGCTTACCCTAAGGTGACCAGATTTAAAGCAGTACACCATCGATGGGGGGGGGGGGGTCTTTTTTTATTTTTTATTATTACTTAAAATATTACAAAGAGTAATCAGGACTTTTTTAAAACGCTGCAGAACATGGGACAAACTGTTAAAAATCGGGACTGTCCCGCCAAAAGCGGAACGTCTGGTCACCTTATGCTTACCACCTCATAACGGTCCTGCTGTGGCCACCAGTGATAGCGGTACAGAGGTGTTGTTGGTCAGTTTTTTATTTTAGCCATGAACTGGTGACTCTAAAAAATACCAAGGACAAAAATACTCCTTCCACCCCCCCCCCAAAAAAAAATTCTTTGTTGGTCTCAGTTAAACAATAGTTACAGTTACTATTGCGTTTTAACTATATTGCTTTTCATTTAATAAATACTGTAGTCTATATGGAAGCTAATTCTCAGAAATTCTCAGCCACACAATCTCTGATCCAGGCAGACACACATCTTGATGTTCCCGTGGGGAGCACATCCTTGCAGTTAGGGAACCTTTGAGTTCAGCTGGGTGCAGTCTGTGTCTACAACTCTTGTGATAAAACATATTCCTGCACTTAAACCATAGATGAGAAACCAGCCATAGTCCCCGATGAAACAACAAAACTTGGGTTGTATCAATTCTGTTATTTCATGTGACCTCTTAGGGGTTTTGTTTTAAAAATTCAAGACAGTGAAACCGGGTGCAAACATGAGGTGAAATATTTTTGTTTAATATGTGAAATTTTAGTGCACACATGAATAATTTCGTGCACATAGGAATTTTTAGTGCACACACTGACTTTGAATATCTTCAAGATGGAGATTTCTTCTTTTTATGGTGCCAATTGTTAGTTTTAAAACTAAGTAAAAATTAGAAATAGCAATTATTAAATGTTACATAATTATTAAAAATTAATGCTGTGGCATAGAGGACAGGGTGTTACATAATGCCCTGTGTTGCATGTCCATACACTGGGATGTCCCTGCTTTCCAAAGGTTCCAGAACTTGACCTGGAAGGATTCAAGCTCATGACCTGAATGTGACTTGGGTTGGTAGAGTTGTCTCATTTTTACGCACAAGGCAAATCAGGTCTCTTCATAAACCAAAGTCTCTTCTACTTTCTCCTCACTGTTCCCCAATGTTTTCCACTCTGAGCACATTCTAGTTCCCCTATCTCGTATTCTCACACAAACATTTTGTGAAAATAGTTAACCATATTTTTTAAGACTGCTGCTTGTTTTACCCTATCTCCACTTTGATGTCTACAAAGCAAGCCTACCCAAGAAAGGGTGCCCCTTGGAAAGAGGATAGATACGTCAGTAGATTTTAGGGAACCATGTTCCCCACCCCCAAGTTAAAAAATTCATCAAAACTTGTTTAAGAAGTCCACTTGTTAAAGGACTGAAAAATATGAATCATGATCAGGGGATTTATCAGAAGTATGAAAAGAAGATATGTGGGACCTATTTCCAAAATAGGAAAGCATTACTCCCCTGGAAATAATCCAGGGAAAACATGGAACTAGAAATTTCAATATTTTGCAAGAAAATGGAACAAGTCTTAAGAGAGAAAGGCTCAGTGAGCAAGACAACGGGATGATGAGAAGTTAATACGGCGTGTTTGTGAAATACTGAGCTTGCCAAACCAACTCGATGTCTTCTAACATTTCAGCTTCAGGGCTAGCAAATGAGGTGGCCTCAAAGCACTTCATATATCTTCATTTCTGGGATGGTTTTGAAAGACTGGAAGAGGGTTTGCAGTAATGGGAATTGGAAAGCGACTAAAAGACCCACAAATTGGTGGCATTGCCTCAGACCCAGACAGGAACTTTCCAGCAAAGCGCCAAAAGGATCTCTCTCTGCCCAGAGTTGTTTCATTGATGTTCTGGAAAGGGAACCAAATAGCATCTCACTGAATGGAAGAGTCCAGGTTTTAACCATCCATGTGACAGCAGCCAGGGAGGATGGGAAGCCTGTGAGCAACAAGAGCCACGCTCTGCACCCAAGGCAGCCCTGCGGTGGCTAGGCCCAGAGCTGTCATGGAGAAGTAGAGTCTCACTGAGGCAGCAACTCCTCAGAGCCCAGCTGGCGGGGTGCCACCCTTACAGGCACAGACAGAGTGCATGCAGAGGAGACTCCCAGGGCAGAAGTGGCTGGCAAAAAGCTGGAGGTGGTTAAACCAGAAAAAAAAGAAACTTCAGGGATAACTCAAGTGCCTTCCTCATCTGTCTGTGGGGCTGGTTTGCAGAAGAAGGACTGCTGTGGATTGAATTGCACCCCCCTTGACATTATACATTGAAGGCCTACCTCCCCATCACCTCAGAATATGACCTTATTTGGAAATGGGGTTGTTGCAGAAGTAATTAGTTAAGGTGAGATCACAGGGAGTAAGGTGGGTCTGTAACCCAATAGGAATGGCGCCCTTATAAAAAGAGGAATTTTGGAAACAGACATGTACACAGGTGGAATGCCAGGTGAAGATGAAAGCAAAAATCTAAAGCCAAGGAATGCCAGCAACTGCCAGCGAGCCACCAGTAGCCGAGAGAGGAATGAAACGGATGCTCTCACACAGCCCTCAGGAGGAGCTGGCCTTGCCAACACTTTGATTTTGGACCTCCAGCCTCTAGAACTGTGAGGCAATAAATTTCTGTTGTTTGTACCACCCAGTTTGTGGTGCTTTGTTATAGCTGCCCCAGGAAACTCCCAGGGGCTGAAGTCGTTTGGTGATAGACATGGCTCTCTCGGCGGTGTGGCTGGGTGTGTCAGGTGGGCAGAAGCCATGCAGCCAGTGGAAGGAAGGCCTTTCTGACAACTCAGTTTGTCCAAGTGCGGGCTGGGCTGCCTTTGGCATAGTGCGCTTTCTAGCATTGAGGATGTTTCAGTGGAGAGTGGATAACCACCTGCTTGGGATATTGTAGGAGAAGTTAGAGGCCTAATGCATGAAAATTCGAGCAAGAATAGGCCTTCCTTCCCCCGGCTGCCGGCACTGGTTTCCCTCCGGCACCCGGGGCCCAGGCTGCCTTCCCCCTTCGGCCCCACCTTCCACAGGAAGGACATTCAGAATGATGTCCAGAAGACGGCTGGTTTAATTAACATATTACCCTTTTATTATTATAGACTAGGGGCCCGGTGCACAAAAATTTGTGCACTCGGGGTGGAGGGAGTCCCTCAGCCCGGCCTGTGCCCTCTCACAGCCTGGGACCCTTCAGTGGATGTCCTATGATGGCCCCAGTCTGCCAGGCGCCTTCTGTGTGTGTGTGTGTGTGTGTGTGTGTGTGTGTGGCCACTGGGGACCTGCCCCCAGCCGCATCTGAGGCTCGGAGCAGTCCTGTGTGTGTCTACCTGCTGGGGGCCTGCCCCAGGCACACCATGGAGGCTTGGAGCGGGCACCCCCTCTATGATGATCTCTCAGACTCTTGCCCTCCCCTGCATGTTGTTCTCTTTTTCGAGCTGTGACCAGGGCTGGGTGCGGCCTGCCTCCCAAGCTTGCCTACTGCCCATCTTCCTTTAGCCACCAGGAAGCAGGGAAAACCCCGCCTCGTGGTCAGGCCAGCCTTTTCCTACTCCCTGATCCCCGGAAGGGGTCTGGGGAGCCGCCAAGCAGGACTCCAGCCCCCAAGAGCTTGCTTTCCCGCTCCCCAGTGGCCCCCAAAGGGCCTGGGGAGCTGCCAAGCAGGCCACTGACTTTTTCCCACTCACCGGTCCCCTGCTGCCTTCCTTTCCCACTTCCTGGTGCCGCCAAGAGGTCTGGGGAGCTGCCAAGCAGGCCCCTGGCCCCTGCAGCCTTGCTTTCCCACTCCCCGGCCTCAAAGGGCCTGGGCAGCTGCCAAGCAGGCCGAGACCACCCCGCTGCCTCTTTCCCACTCCCCAGCCCGCCACCTTGCTTTCCCACTTCCTGGTGCCCTGCAAGGGGCCTGGGAAGCCCACCAAGCAGGCCGCTGACCCTGCCACCTCTTTCCCCCTTCCTGGTGCCCTCCAACCCTGCCGCCTCTTTCCCACTCACGGGTCCTGGGTCCTGCCCTGTCCCACCCTGCAGCCGCTCTGTGCACTCGGGAGGTCCCTCAGCCTGGCCTGTGCCCTCTCCCAGTCTGGGACCCCTCGGGGGATGTCCACCTGCTGGCTGCCTGACCAGCCTGGGTGAGGGGCTTTAAAGCTGCCCACAGCTCCCATTGCCCAATGTCCCAGCAAGGCCGGCTGGACGCAGGTTTCCTATAAGTGATGCTGTTCCTTTAAGGCGGCCTTTTACTAACGAAGCCTCCTGTCTGCCTCACCTCACAGCTTCTATAATGAAACAATTGTTACACTTAATTGTTGCAAATGTGCGTTTTTGCTTCAGGCCAAAGGCTAAGGAGCCAGCGAGCAGGTAGTTTCACTCTCACTCCTGCTGCAACGGACTTTGCCTAAACGTTTACTCAGGTCCGTGAGTGGCGGCCGCCATGTTGGCTGGGCTAATTTGCATACAGCCATTCTGATTGGCTGTGGGCGTCCCGGAGAAACGGTTAATTTTACTATTCCGCTTTTATTAGTTTAGATTCCTGCCTTGGGAGCAAGTTGACAATGAATCACCTCCAAGGTTTCCTGCAATTATAAAGATTTGGGGTACTAACTCCAAAAGTGTTTAATGACAAGAACTTAAAATTTAAAATTGAGAATTCTTCTGTTTTTGGAAAAAAAACAAATCTAAAGAAGCACAAAAAGAAAACCAGTAAAATATAATCCCTCACAAGAAAAAGTGCAGATAGTAATAAGAGAGATGTTTCGAGAACCCAGTAGGCAGGAAGTCCGTGAAGAAGAGTGATCCTAAAACAACGGGGCATTAATGATATCAAAGATGGATCCATGGGGTCTGGCTACACACCAGTGTGGTTTAATATGAGCAGCCTCTGTAGGGGCTGAAAAGATGGAGTTTTGGGTCAGGCCACACACAAGCTTTGTGACCTGGGCCTACCTGGGTAATTCCTCTGAGCAGGCGTTTCCTCACTTGCAGAGTAGAACAGCATCCCTTGGCTCCCAGTGCCTGCAGGAGGACATGAGATAATTAATACAAACTTTGGGCACATAGTAAGAATTCAAAGAGGGGTTACTGCCTGGCCAGTGTGGCTCAGTGGTTTATTGGTGACCCATGAACAAAACGGTCACTGGTTCAATTCCCAGTCAGGGCACATGCCCAGGTTGCAGGCTCAGTTTCCCCGCAGAGGTCATACAGGAGGGCAAAAGACAGCGGATTGATGTTTCTCTCTCATCAATGTTTCTATCTCTCTATCCCTCTCCCTTCCTCTCTCTCTAAAAAGCAATAACAATGTATTTTTTTAAAAAGAAAACTCATTTTTTTAAAAAAGGGAGGTTACTATTCTTATTATGAAATTATTGTCCCCAGAGCCCAAACAAAAGGCTGACTACACAGAGAATGAGGAGAGAGAGAGAGAGAGATTGAAGAAAGAGACAGGGATGACAGAAATCAAAGTTATTATAAGGGGAAATTTTTTGTTAGACTTAATTATCTCTCCTATTAAATGTAAAAATGGCATTTACTAATATTGGGAATTATGGCTTGCCACCTCCTTCCACATACAATCCAGTGGAATGGAGGACGAGTGTGAATGCGTAACCAGCTCATGAGAAAGCATGGAAGGCTGGTGCGTGTCCGACACTGTGGTCTGACGTGTGGCCTTGGATGAGCTTCTTTCATGCTTGGCTTTCTTAGCTGTAGAATGGAACCAGCCTCACCTACCTCAGCAGGTTGGTGGATGCTAGATGGAGCCTGGCTTAGTTCAGGGGGCGGGGAGAGGGCCCTGTAGGTGTAGAGCATGTTAGCACCGCCTCCCCCGCCCTGTGGGGTGGTGATGTAGGCGCTTACCCTGCCCCCACATGTAAACACCCGGAATACCAGGGGAAGCGAGGGCCTACATAGCCTGATAGATCCCGTTCAAATGAGGAGTGTGTGAAATTAAGGCAGATGAGGCTCTAAGGAAAGGAAAGACTTCTGTTCAGCAGGATCTCCCAGATAATGAAGTGGTCTCCCGGGAAGCTTGAAGAAGCCCTAACTAGAAGGAACATTAACATGGGCAGCAGCCCTGTCCCCTGAGGCCTGAGTGGCTCAGAGCTTCAACCCCCTTAGCCTGCGGGCCTTCTCCTTTCTCTTTGAACTTCATGCTTTTCCCAAGTCTGTTCCTTGATCTGAATTGCTCCTCATTTGGGCCCCCAACCCACTCCTGGTGTGGTTGATCGGTCCGTGTTTGTAGTATCCGTTGATAAAATAATGGCTTCAAAAGGCATCGCCCAGTCCCTCCTCTGCCCACCCTCCCTGTTTTGCTGTCCGGCTCCAGGTTCGTGGGACCTGGCCACCCCGGGTGGCGTCCGCTGCTCATTAGGCCTGCTCTGAGCTGGCTGGTGTCAGCCCGGCCGTGCATCAGAATGCAGGGCATGCCTCTGACTCCTGGGAAGCTGCGCATTCTGCATGAAATATGAAGGCAACAGTCAGCCCAGGGGAGACCCAGGGTGAATGTAGTGGAATAACAGCAAAGGTGCTGATGGAGGGAGGGGGCTGTGCAGGGCCAGGGAGAAGATGGGGGTACCCCCGTGACAAGTTTTAAAGGCACCGTTTGGTGGGGAAGAAGGACACAGGGAGAGGGCACCCGGTTTTGTACCCTCTCGGCTGCTCTTGCCATCCACTCCCCGCTCACCTTCCTTGTGCATATGCCTGCGGCATACCCGTGATTATGGTGATGTGCCCTTTTGAGACAGGCAGCCGGCTTCCTCTCCCACTGTGCTCATCACCAACCTCTGAGTCTCTCTTTTGGGATAACCTGACATCATCAGAGCAGTCCATGTGGATTTCAGAGTGCCTGACAGTAAGAAGCGTAATAAACACCATGATTGGCCAGCAGGCCCTGGGGTGTTCATGGCACACCGCCCTGGGCCTGCAGAGGTAAAGCACGCTTAGCTGGCGGTGGCCTCACACAGCTGCAAGGCCTGACATAAAAGCCTGCCCTCACCTCCTCTCAAATCTCCCAGCTTTCAGCCCAGGCTCCTTGCTGGGGTTCCGGGAAGCCATTCTGAGATGAGGCAAAACCATTCATCCCACCACAAACATGAACAGCCCACCACGTGTGTCTTCATGTCTCACTGCTAACACTTACCCATGTGCCCTGCGCTCCCTGCCCCAGACACTCATCCACGAAGCAGAGATGCTGTACTATTGGTTGTAATACATCCAGGGATCATTGACACATAGTAGGTACTCAATAAACACTGAAAAAATCTTATTTGGTGAGACCTTCCTCCCACCCCATCACACACCCAAGTCATTGAGAAACACAGATAAAGAAATTTTGAGAAGCCATTTTTCTCTCCTCTAACCAAAAACCACTACAGTGCAAACAGGGCACAGAATTGATTTCACTTCATACCGTTCATTATACAGCATCCCACCTTCTTTTGATCAGAGAACAAATATTTATATATAAGTAAACAACTGTGTTTTCCCCTTAAAAGAATTCTTGTGTTAAGAGCGCCATGCACTCCTGAGGCGTAATCAGCAACTCAGTAGCAGCTGCATAATTCTTATCTCTGGAACCTCGTGCAGCCGGGATACGAAGGGCAGATGCCAAGAGCTGCAGGGCTAGCCTGCTTGCCCCTACTTGTGATGGAAACTATTTGCGTTCCTTGTGAGTTTTCCCGCAAAAAGCCCCAAAGGTCTCAGAGCCCAAGCCATCTCTGGTTGGCGGTACTCCTGCTGACCTCCAGGAGGCAGCGTTCCCACCAAGGCTGCCCTCTGTGTGGAGCCTGAACAATGACGTGTGTGCTGGTCTTACACGTGTGGGAACCTTCAGTGCATAGCATTGTCTTTGGTCACTTCCTGGTAATCTTGTGAAGGAATTGCTTCTTTGTGACCTGAAAGGACTCCATCCTTCTGTTTGGTTCAGGATCCAGTTACAAAGCTGGCCTCTTACAAGACTGCCAGTTTTCTAGGGGGGACAAGGCATTATCTGTCCTGCTCCCCGAGGGGGCCCCAGGGGCTAGGACAGTGCCTGGCACAGAGTGAGCACTCCACAGACATTCCAGGTGACTACCACAAAGAAAGTATGGTGCCCTCTCCTCTAGCCAGAGACAAGTTCAGGGCTGAGTCAGTGAGAACCTTTCCTGGCTCAGATATTCCGATATTGAGAGAATCTCTCTCTCTCTACTGGGGGCTGCTAGGCTGAGAGTAGGAAGCGAATCACAAAGAGAAGAGAATTAGGCTACAAGACAAAACGAAGAGACACAAGGGGGGACGGAGAGAAAGAGAGAAACGAGCTAGTTATAGCATAATATGACTATGTGTTCAGCCCTTCCTGAAGATCTGTAGCACAGGATGTCTCAGTTATATGAACCAGTAACTTCCTTCCTTCCTTCCTTGCTTACTAAGGTAAGCCTTACGGTAATTAATATTGAAAGAGGGGTTCTGTCACTTATAATCTAAAGCGGTCTGACGAATACGTATTTCCTACGGCCTGTCTCTCCTTTCAAAGCCATCCATTTACCCCATGCTAGCAGTGGACGCTCTCTCTTTCCGTTCTGTGCCTGTGGGCCTTCTAAATGTCTACCTTCACGCACCAGTCACCTGGCTCATCCTTCTGCTGGTTTTAAGCAGACTGTGCTTAAGGCATGCATTCGGGGCAGATGCATCTTTTCCAAACAAAGAATCTAGACGGAGGGAATTCTTCAAATTCCCTGAATAACAGACTTCACAGCTCCCACCGGTGACAGGTCCTCCCATCCCTGGAACTCAGCAGTACCCCCTTCACAGCTCAGGGGGACTCACAAGGCCCTGTGGGCAGGGCGACCACTCTGCGATCAGCAGCTTATTTCCCAGCAACGAGATTTGTTTCCCCAGCGAGACGAGAGAAGGGCAGTTTTCAGAGATCAAAGAAAAGAAGAAGACAGACGTTCCTCGGACATCACCTGTGTGACAAACACGGGCCAGGCTATTGCACATCCCCATGAGATAGAGAGCTTTCCTCGTCCACAGTCACGGACACAGGCTCGGGGTAGCTCAGCAGCCACCGGGTCCTGGGCTCAGTGGGTAAGTGGCAGAGCAGGTCTGTCTGATCCAGGCATCCAGGCTTTGCCTCCCTCCACTGAGTTGCCTCTGGGGCCATGCTCTCACCGGCTCTGTGCAGCCCGGACCACTCAGCACCCTGCCGGCCACATTATACATCAGCAATGGCAGCCCTGTGTTTATCCCATTCCATGCTAACCTTCCGAGGAAGGAATGTTATAGACCACCCCCCACAGGGTGTGAGAGAACTGCTTGACATGGAGATGCACAGAAATGGGAGAAGTCTGGAGTCCAGTTTCCTTCCTCCGCGGCCCACCCAGCCTCTGGGGTTGAGAGCCCGGGGGCCGGGGAAGGCGGGGAAGGCGTTCTGTTCCCCAACAGGCGGGGATGCCTCTGGCTGGGTGTCAGCCACCGACCCACCTCGCTTTTGTTGTGCAGGTGTTGGAAAGGGAGCACAGCCATCCCCAGCCCCTGGCGGGGAGGGGTGGAAAGTGCTGCCCTGTGCCTGGGCCAGCATGCACATGTGTGTATGTGTGGTCCTTGGAGCGAGGGCCGGGCAGGGGCCAGTCTGCAAAACAACATTAAAAACCCGAAACATTTTCCACTGAGAAACAGAATTACTGCCCATGGAATTCCTATCCAGCCCGAGAAGTGAGCGGCTGCCCCTCCTTTTCATTAGTTAAACAAAGAGGGTTATTTTTCAAATGAAAACTTTCAGCGTGGAAAACAATCTTATTCCCCGGGCTTTCTGAGAAGCGAGATTCTCAGTGCTCGAATAAACATGTGTACGTGGACGGACGTGCAGCTGCGCAGGGCGGTGCAGGTACCCCAATCAGATGAAGGGGCAGGCCCGGCCAGAGCGAGGCCAGGACTCAGCTTCAGGCCCCAGGAAACACTCCTAGGTAGGAACGCCGACAAAGAGGAATGACCTGTGGCCTGGGAAGACTTGACCGTTCTGTTAAAGGAAAAAATGGTGAAAATGAAAATATTTTCTGTATGTTCATTAAGTGATCCCCTTTCTTCCTGCAAGTCAATGAACTCCCTCTGGTAGAAAAATAATCTGCAAGCTCAAGCCCTGCCTGGTTTAAAGGGGTGGTTTCAGCTTTATTGAACTCCCCACCTTCGGATTTCTCTCAGGCACGAACTGGCCTCCACCCCGGACCCATGGGGTAACATGGCTTTCTCTGGAAATCCTCTCATAGTGAAAGCTCTGCATGCTTGCATTTGTTTAAAGGGCAGGTGAGCATATGTAGGCCAACTGCCAGGGTTCAATTTGAGTAACTTAAGAGTAAGCTGCAGAGGGAATAGCAATGGTACTCAGGTCATAGAGTTATGAGGAAGGTTACAGGAGAACACGCCTGTAACACACCTTAGCAGGGTTTCGGGACAATAGGAGAGCTCACTGAAATGCGACCTTTCTTATGAAGTTACAGGGACAAGGCATATGGTCATAGGCCTGAGCTATTTAAATGAATACATATCGTTCTCCCAGATTTTTACTTTTCCCAGCTCACTTGTGGAGAGTGTGTTGCTTAAAAAAATAGAAGCAGGCACAGAATAGCCTCTTCTTCAAATCAGAGCTTCCTTCTCTAACCAGCCCGTGAAGGTTTGGGGGAGCGCTCTATTTTACTTGGCTGGCCCCTGGTTTTGCCGTGAGTAAGATGTTGGGCTTCATTTCAAACTCCACACAGCCCGGATCACTGGATATTTGAGCTTCCCCAAGCTGAGTTGATACAGCTGCTCTGCCCCTGGTCACTGGTGGGTTGTCCCTGTGGATTCCAAAGGCTCTGAACACTGACAGGTCAAGGTGCACAGGACAGCTCCTACCACCAGGGACAAGGGCTCCCGCGGAGAAGGTGCCCACGTGAGACAAGGCCCAGGAGACCCGAGGAACACTATAGGGGAGTGAGAGAAGGCTGCAGCAGAGAGAGGAGGGCCAGAGATCATGGAGAGGGTGGGGGGGCTCCGTGCAGGGTGGGGTGGGAAGCCGTGTTGCTTGGAGCATCCATGCTCCTGTGAAGGCAATGCAGGAGGTGAGAAGAAACCATCCTGTTCATGATGTTGCCACAGTGATGGAAGAAGGGAGCTAACACTTCCCGAGTAAGGATTTCTGAGACCAACTAGGTCAGATTATGGGTGCTCGCCTCTAAAGGGTTTGAGGGGAGCTGTCTTTTAAACAGAGGCTCCCCTTCAAGTAGAACCAAATAAACTAAAATTAATTTGGATATAACCCCCAAGGAACTCAGCTCCGACATGAAACAAGGCTTGCCACCTCCACTTGAGAACCATTCTGTGAGACAGCAATGCTGATGGGCAAACAGAGCACAGTGTTAATTTTGAAGCCAGTATAATCTCAATGGCCTGCCGGCTGGTAAACAGATTGAAGAAGCTAATGACTATTTCGTGCTTTCTTTCCAGGCTGGCAATGATTTGTTTGGTTTCTGAGGTAGCAACACCCTTTATCTTAGAAGGTTTGGATTGATGAGCTGGGCCTAATAAAATCCCCTCCCCAAGTCTGTTGGGACACCCAAGCATTTCAAAAGTGAAAGATAATGAAGATGTTCTAGAAGCAGTATGATTATGAGTATACATTATAAAAGATAATGACAATTAATCATAGTAACCTCCCAACATTCTAACTTAACGCTGGTAGATTCGATCTTCCCCATGTGCTTTTGAAGAACTTGCCTCAAACTACGAATTTTCCCCCTTTATCTCTGTCTCCCGAAGAAGGATGTATGATGGGGAGTGAGGTTTGGGCATTATATGGAGATGAGGCTTTGTGACACTCTGTAAATGCTAGAACTTTGTAATCTGCGTGGCCCTGGAATGAGTCTCTCAAGCAATAGCTGTTGGTTATGTCAATCCATTTTTTGTCTCTGCAAGCAATCTATGGGGAGGCATCCCCTCCTGTCTGAATCTGACTCCTTCATTTATTCTGTCTCATCACCCCCTCTTCTTTTCCTTAAGCACTAGTCATGATTTTTAATTTTCTCTTTACATTTCCTCTACTAGATATAAGCTCAATAGGAGAGGGATCGTGGCTCTTTTGTTCCCATTCATATGATGAGTACCTAGCATGATACCTGGCATAAAGAAATTGCCAGTAAATAATTGCTAAATGGACGAAAGAGTGAGTTGCATAGCTAGGAAAATGATGCCCATCAAAATGAAGCTCTCTCTTTTCTTCCCACTAACACTAAACATTCAGGATCTCCTTAACCACCACAAAGGTCGACAGTGATTTCTCACATGCCAAGTCCAGTAGCTTCCTTGATCCTCGTTAGTCCCGCTCTGGAGGCTGACGCAATTATTTCTCCCCAACTGGAGACCACGCTTTCTTGGCTTCCACGACCCCACACGGCCCCCTCTCTCCTGTGCTCATTGACCCCTTTTTCTCTTACTCCTTAAGGGAAGCTCGTCAACAGTTCTGGACTCAACCTGATGGGCTCCTTGAGCAGCTTCCTCCTTGATAACTCGCTCAGCCTTCAGCTTGATGCTGCTACCTATGACGTCTACATTTCTAAATGCTTTCTAAAGCATTTCTAAAATGCTTTCTCCTGCCTTTTTTTCTATTGTTTCTGGAAATGTTCCCATCCTCCCAATCACCATGCTGGAATGTGACACTTGAGAATATCTTCATCACCTTGCTGTAGGTAAATGTCAACAAGACATAAAATTCACTGGCCATACAGCAAAAGATTGGTACATTGGTTTTATTAAAATTAAGAACTTCTTATGAAAAAATGAAAAAAAAGTACAACCATGCAATTAAGAGAATTAAAAGGTAAGTCATAGAGTAAGAAAATATATTTCCAAAAATATATCAGACAAAGGACTTGTATCCAGAATATTTAACAATTTCTTATACAGCAACAAGACATACAGCACATTAGAAATGGAAAAAATAATTTTAACAGTCGCTTCACATAAAAAGATATGCAAATTGAAAACAAATTTATGAAAAGATGCAAAACTAGGCAGACACAATTAAACTCACAATTCAATATCAACCACTTACCCACTAAACGTGTGAAATGTAAGATAAGCTGACAATTCTGAATGTTGGTATGGATGTGAAGACACAGGAACTCTCAGGTACTGTTAGTGGGACTGTAACCAGGTATGACAGCTTTGAAAAGCTGTTTTTCAGTGTCTACTAAAGCTAGTGTCTACATAGGCACATCCCCTGATGCCATCATTCTCCCAGATATAACCCACAGAAATGCATGAATGAGGGCCTCAAAAGTCAGGCATAGGAATGTTCAAAGACTGGAAACAACAGAAATGTCTATCAACGGTGAAAGAGTATAAACTATGGTATATGTATAATAGTTACTACATATCAATGAGAATGAACAAACTCTACTACCTGCAACATGGATAAAAATCACAAATACAATGTCGAATGACAGAAGAAGTAAAATAACAGATTTAAAAATATTGGATGATGCTATGTGACCCTCAGAGACAGGCACAGCTAATCCATGCTGATGGATGTCTGGAGGCGGTCACACGGGGCAGCAGGAACAATGACGGGGCTTTGGGGTGGTGGCGAGTTTTCGTGTCCAGATCTGAAAGGTGGTCACATAGTTGTATCAGTGACTCTCCAAACTACAGTACTTACCACAATGACCATGGCAAGAACCCGGACCTGTATAAATTCATTTGAGTCCCAGCATTCCTCTTTTGCTGTATGTCTGTGTAGTGCTGGTGCTGTCCCCATTCACAGTTGTCATTGCTTCTGTCTGTCGATAGGGTTCTTTCACTCTCCTCCATTCTGCCCTTTGCTTTCCATTTGAATTGATATATTGGATCCTGACCTTTCTTCCAGGTGCTTTGCCCTTGGACCTGATTTCTCATCCTCAACTTCTGTTTCAATGTTTCCCTAATAAGGTCCCATATCATGTAAGTCCTATTTCTTCTATGAATTTTGCTAATGGCCTTGGTTTCCATTATTGTTTAAATTTTTACTCCTTCCTTATTTAATTTTTTCCTTTTATTTGCTTAATGATTTTTCATGCCCTTGTTATCTATAACTTCATAATTACTATGAGATTATTTTCTTGGTCACCACTTTCCTCCCGAAACCCACAACTTAAAAAAAAAAAGGCTTCATCTGTACTTTTCTGTTCAGTCGGTAGAGGGGGCAGTGGAGTGGAATAGGAGAAGCTCTCTCATTTGTTACCCTCCAGCTCCAGTCCTAAAGAGCTGGATCATGTGATGTGCAATAGGAAAGGGGTGTGGGGGGGTAGGCGTGGGGGAGGATTAAAAATGATAACTAAAGCAAGTACTTCTCAGATACCCAAAGCCCTTTAACAGATTACTTTCTTTACAGATTTAGCGAAGATGCCGTCTGACCCGAATCCATTTACAGAACTCCTTGGCCTTTTATTTCTTCTTTTTCAGAATAATCCTCTAGTCTTCAACTGGAGACACTGAAGAAACAAGGGAGTTCGTATTTTTTTTTTTAATCCATATGAAGGTTTTGACCAGGAATTTTTCAAACACTGGAATAAATTTTTAATTTGGACTTTGATATCCAGACAGGCCCTGCTCATGTTCTCTTGGGTTTCCTTCCCGAAGACTAGACTTCAAACAGACACTGCTCACTGCTCGGGATGTCTTAGCAGAGGCCGAGGAAAACACTACACCAGCCATGGCAATGGCAGGCCTCGCAAACGCTGCACGCTGGGCCTGTCAGGGCTGGACCTGCGTGCTGCCTCGCCCTGAAAACCAGCACATGCTATTCCGCGGACCAGAAGCCAAGTTCCTCAGAGGAGAATAAATGAGCACGCAGTGCATCGGGGCAGGAAATGCTGGGGACGTTGTGTTTCCACCTGGGGACCCTGCCTGGCGCATTTTCAATAACATAGGATTCACGCCTTGAAGGGAAGCAGACAAATAAACGTTATTTTGTTTGGCTTTATTATTTGCTTCTTATTCTTTCGGTTTCCTATCTTGCCTTTTAGAGTTTGGATTGTGGGAGAAATAAATGTGTTTCTTACAGATGAGGCCCCAGAGAGCCTTTGGTTTAACTCTTAGCTTAACTTCCTGAAAATTGACAAAACAGAGAATGGGAAGGAGAAGAAAAAACACATATTTTGATTTTCTGTGACAACAACAGAAGCAGCTCATTTCCTCTTACAGACCTAGATCAGAGACGACTCGTAATTGAAACTTAATACTCAGAGTCCCTTGGAAAAGTGACCACCCTGGGGCCATTACCATCATTTTTCGTTAATTGTCACCTGAAATAACCAGTTGTGGAAATGGCATGGGGGCCCGAAGCAAAGGAATGTAGTTTGGGGACTGGCTAGCCCACCCGTGTCCCATAAAAAAATACAAATGATTTAACAGCAGTACTGACAGAGTTCTTGGAATAAATCATTTCCATTCCCGCCACTGCAAATCACTTACTGTGATTGCCTTGAGACAGATTTGGGGAGCTGGCTGTTGGTCACCCAGGCTCTGGGACAATTCCCTCTGGTTACCTAGGAGGATAAATTGCAGTTCTGACCTAATTTACTGCTCTTCCCTGCGGCCAAGGGACAAGTACTCTCTGTACCTCGGGAAGTCTACAAGCTAAAGATGACCAGAATAATTAGGAAATCTTTCCAAGAATCCCCTCTGTCCATCCAGCAGAACTGACTGTTTTTTTTTAACAAGTTTTTAAAAAATATATTCGTATTGATTTCAGAGAGGAAAGGGGAAGAAGAGAGGGTATAAACATCAATGAAATGAGAGAATCATCGATTGGCTGCCTCCTGCACACTCCCCACTGGAGATTAAGCCCACACCCGGGCATGTGCCCTGACCGGGAATCGAACAGTGACCTCCTGGTTCCTAGGTGGAAGCTCAACCACTGAGCCATGCTGTCTGGACAAGCAGAGATGACTCTTAAAAGCTTCAAAAAGGGACCTAGACTAGGATAGAAAGAGGGGAGTGTTTCTTCCTCCCCAGGGCCTGTGGAGCTGCTGCTGCTGGACCAGCCTGGTTTTTCTACCAAGTCCAGAGCCTGGTCAGACCCAACCACACTCTTCTGTGTATTTTTCCCCACTTTCCTCCAATCTTTCTCTTATCCCATTGCAATGAATAAGGTTTTGAACTTCTTGTTACTTTTTCTTTTCTTTTTTTTTCTCATGGAGAGGCCAAGTTCAGTGGACACATGACCTGGGAACTGTGCTTCTCCTTCGAGTTCATCACAGTGTCTGTCCTCCTGGCCTCCAGCACTTTGGCTATGTTTATGTATCAGTTTGTCTGGTTGCTGTGGGCTGAGAACACCTGGAAAAGGGACCTGGGGCTTTGCACCTGTGTTTCTCCACTACCTGCTCAAGCATATATGGGACGAGTGTCTGAGGAAGTAAGAGAAGTAAAAGGATGATGGGGGTGGGGATGGGGAGGAGTCTTGGCTTAGTGCTCTAGTTCTCTGGATCTGATTGCAAACCGATAAAAAGCACAGAAATAGGACTTGCAGGGAAGCTTTCTGGAAAGTCTATTGGGAAGGTGGAAACTGTGACTGAGTGCCCCTATAATACTGATCGGGTCAGGATGGCTAGGCAGCCTCCCCCAACGTCTTCTAATAGTGTGTTTTTTCTTAATCTTGACATCCAGAGCCTTGGCCCTGGCCCTTACTACTCCACACCAGGGTGGCCACCATAGACAGATCAAGTGACCTGTCTCCCTGTGGCCCAGTCATCATCATTCCATTGTGACCAAGTAATCATTGCCAAGGGACTGTTGGTCACTCAGGCTCTGGGACAATTCCCTCTAGTTGCCTAGGAGGATACATTCTTGAACAGAACAGTGGCAGTGTCCTATGCAAGAATCTGCCGCTCCCTCCCAGGCCCCACCTGGCATTCTGGCTCTCTGACATTGCCAGTTGCCCCATCCAACTCTCCCTGCTCCCTGAGGTCCCTGAGGCCAGCCCTCTTGCCACATCTCCATTAGGCATACCTTGAGTCTTTCAATGCTTCTTGCCAATTAGTGTTCATCTGTCATTTCATTACCCAGTTAAAGTGCTGTTTCAAGAAACCTTCCCAAGGAGCCATGATCTAGCTGATCTTTCTGGTTCTTTGTGTCCCCTCTCTGCCTGGGTACCCATCTGCACCACATCATCACCATTCTCCTCTTCCTCACTGATTCCTTTTATCAATGCTAATATGACCCATTTTCAGTGGCAGAGCAGGTTCAAATCCAGGTCTACTGTCAGAGTCCAGTTCTCCATCACCCCACATTGCCCCGCCTGACCCCAGGGGCAGCATTCTCCTGGCTCTTGAATTCACAGTCTGTCTCAGTGGAGAGAGAGGGGGCATTGGCCATAAATGCAGAGGCCTTGCCATTTGGGCTGCGGTCTCCAGGGTCCCTCTCTTTAATAGTTTCCATGTACAACTTTGGAAATGCAACCGCTAGTAGGCCCAGGGGGTGCCCTTCTTGGATGGCAAGACGGCAGCCTGGCTTCAAAAAGGGGTCTTGACTAGGATAGAAAGAGGAAAGTGTTCCTGCCTCCCCAGCCAGCACTCTCTTACACATTTGGCAGAAAAACTCAGATGCTGTGTGTTTGTCCCATCGCTGGGTAAGCAAACAATAGAAAGGAATACGGAGATGGAGGCTGTGGTGACAAGAAGAGGCAGCAGGCCAAGGCACAGTGGCTGGACGTAGAAAGAGACTAGGATGTGGACACGGGGGCCATGCCCTCCCTCCCTTCTAGAGAAATGTCAGCCTGGTCCATAGCTGACTGGGCCTGGGGAGAAGGCATCTTTGGGTGTGGGCCTGAGGTTTTGAGTTCACTCGTAGTGGGTGACAAGAAACGTGCTGGTTATTTGCTTTATGGTAATGATCTCCACGAGGCTCCCAACTCCTGGGCGCAGTCGGCGCGCCACGCGGCAGGCCTTCCTCTGGGTGCGAGAGGATTTCCTTGGTTTGGAGAGATTCATTTGTTTTTTAAACGAGGCTGTTTATTTTCTCTTCTTTTAATGTTATGATTTTTTTTCCTCAGGCTCACAAGGAAGATACATAACGTACAGCCGAATCTGCAATCTCCTATTTTGTCAGCTGCTTGTGTTGATTAAAACTTCAATAAAGATCCTGTGATAAAACAGAGCTATGTTCAAAGGATCGTGTTATGTTTTTAAAAGCCTGAGCTTGGCAGAAAAGACATAGAGTATAGGTTTGCTACCTTAATATTTTCCCCCTTTCCTAAGTTAGAAAGGGAGCAGACTGGGGGAGGAATTCACAGTGGTTCCTAGTGCCTGGGGACAGCCAGAGAACACGCGTTTCTCCGAGTCCCAAATAATAAGCAAAGGCCAGTTTAAACGATACAGAAATTTGTTTATCAAGCAAGCTGGTGCTAAATGTGTGACTCAGTCGCCCTCCTTCCCTAAGGTCTAACTGACAGCCAGTGTCTGCAAGAGGCCTCAGCCTAAGGCTGGGGGAGCGGAGGAGAACCTGAGGCAAAGCGAGGTCACAGGACTCCAGGAACTCCACACCCAGTGATTCACCCCATTCGCCTGAGAGGATCAATTCCAGCAAGATCCCACAGAACTGCCCGTAACACATTGCGTTAAAGACCAGAGATCACTCAAGGATCCCAAGGGATAAGTGTCAGCGGTGCCCACCTGCTCCCCCACCCACTCACCCGCCTTCTCTCCAGACATCCCATTCCTGGCAGCCCAGGAAGTCTCTCAACTCTTACTGTGAAAGAGACTGAGAAATGGCTGTGCGTGAACATCAGGCTAGCCAAAGTCGCTGACTTTATGCAAAGCAGGCAAGTGCAGTCAAAACACTTACAGCAATCAATTGGAGTTGTTGGGTAAAGTTTTTTCCCTGTCCCATACATTATTGAACAGTTAATTTCGCCTTTGTGCCTGCAAGACATCCCAGCTCTCAGATGACAGCTTTATCCATTAAGGAGCGCTCAGTGACAGCCTACAGTGAGAGCCCTGCCAGCCTTGCCTGCCGGGAGGCGAGCCTGCATCACCACCGAGAAATCCTGGGACATAGCAATGTCTTAATCAATATGCGAGAGTCAATTACCGGGGAAGCGAGGGCTTAAGCAGGAGCTGATGATGAGGTTCACGTGTGCAAATGGGCTCAATCAATAGGCAGCTGAATCTCACACGTGGCTTCACATCAGGTCTTCTCCCCCAGCACCCAGCTCCCCCACTGACAGGCCAACCACACCTACTCACAGCATCATTTCCAACCTGCCAATCACTTGCTTTACTGGAGCTTTTTTTAAATTCATTTCCTTGATGGGAATGGAGAAAGCAAGATTGAGGAGAACAACCAAAGCCAGATTCTGTTGTCGGAAAGGCAAGCCAGGCTCTTGAGATTGACCACTTGGGGTCAAGAGTTCTTCCATAGGTACATCTCTAAGGGGGTGATTGAACCCAGCGTGTCTAGCTGCGAATGGGACCCTGCAAGGACCCCTCATCCAGGCTTTGATCCTCTCTAGACAACTGCAGTAACTTCTTAGCTAACCTCTGAGAATCTCCTCTGCTACTCCTCAATATGCCCTTTACTGGTTGTCACATATGTCCTCAACAACCTTCAGTGCCTGCCTGGCTAATACATCCCCCAGCCCACTGAGTGTTTTTAAGACTCCCCTTGGTGTGGGCCCCATTCTTGATCTGACTCTCCTGATATTACTCAACCTCGCTTACTTAAACACTAACATGCTCCTTTGCACCTTCACGTATGGCCTTACCCTTCTCCACATATGTCATCTCTTAAAGCTCTTGAAACCTTCTCTGATTTCCCCAGTCACAAGTTAACGGCCCACCATTATTGCTTTGAGGTCATTGTGTTTGGATTTGAGTTGGATGTTTGCTTATTTGTTTTTTCCATTAGATCATCGGCTCCATGAGAACAGGCACCATAATGTTTTTCGTGACTGCCAGGAAGGTAGGTAGTTCTCCAAGCATGTTGAAGTTATTATTGAGCAGCCTTTAAGGAAACTGCTGTGTCCCTGACTCCTTTTTCTCATTGTTATCGATGTTGTCACATTGAGAGTCAGATGCAGGTTCTCTAGCTTCTGTCTCTCCTCAAGCACTCTGGTTGTCCTCACCAACCCAGTGGCCAAATTCAGCCCCTACGGGAGTTCCCAAAAAAGAATCCATTAGCTAGAGTGTTTTGGTGAGCAGCGTTGATTTTACTGAAAAATTTAGTAAGTGTCTACACAAACTCCACAGTAGACAACTTAAATTCCCATTAGTATTTCTGGTCTCTGTTGCCCCTTCTCAGTGCCACCACTGGTTTTCCCAGTCACCAGTCCACCACGAAGTTTCTACCCACTAGAGCACATTCTGTAGCTTCTCACTCCCATCTGCAAGTTGCCACCCTCTTTATTCCACAAGATCACTCCCCTCTTCCAGAGGCAATGGCATACAAACTTATGAAAGAATGAATGTTCTTATATTACAACCAGTTGTCTATTCCTCCCTCCATCTCTTCCCAGGACCTTGAGAGTCTCAAGGACATACAGTAATAAATGCTGGTGAGCCATTGCAGAAAGCAGAAATAAAAAAGAATGGGAGAAGAAAGACAACACTTCTATCATTTCTCCTCTCTGGAGATGAGGAGATCTGCCAGTGGGCTTGCTGTATGGCAGAGAAATTAGACTCTAGATTCAGAAGGTCTGAAGAAGGGGCACCAATGGAGGAATATCCAGTGGGATGGGGGAGCTTGGGGATCTTTGGAGAGGAGTACTGTTGGCTCTCAAAGACAGAAAGGGATCTAACAGGGTGAAGAGAGAAGAGGCCATGCTGGTTCCTTCTGGCTGCAGGCTGCAGGGAGCCAGGACTACGATGCAGGCTTATCAGGGGAAGGAAGGAAGTCTGGAAGTCTGGACTTGGGGTAAGGAAGATTGCATTTGTCTCTATGCTGATGGTCCAGAAAGTGGAGAAAATCCTCGTAAGAAGAATCCTTTCATTTCTTTAAGATTCAGAAACTCATCAGGACATTTGTCCAGGCATGACCTTCTTGTCCAGGGGTGAGTGTGAAATCCCAATCCCAGGACAGTAGGGCGCCTGTACAGAAGAACTGCTTCCTACAAGTGGGGGAAGCTGGAGGAGGGGTGTAGGTAGAGTGGGGGGAGAGGAAGGTGTGTTAAGAAGTAGAGGCAACTAACAGTTAGCATCTGTAGACCTACTCTACAGAAGGCCTTTTCACACATGCTATTTTATTTAATTGAATCTTCACCATTTCATAATCATGGAAATAGAAACCAAAAAGGTTAACAGGTAAAGTGGCTTCTCTAGGATCACATGGCTTGCCAATTGGGGAGTTGAAATTCCAACAGGGGTCTGAAGGGTGTGTAGTGGATGGTAAGACCAGATCTTACTCTATGATGAATATTGAACATGACCCCAGAAGGGTCTAAATATAGTTCAGGTTGCTGGGCTGGTTAATTTGAGCACAGGTGTTTGAGGGCCCATGTGATGATGTGAGTGCTAAGGTGCTCTGTGTCTCTTCCACCAGACTTCAAGCTCTTTGAGGCTGGAGACATAATCATAAACCACTGCAGCAGCAACAGCATCTGTATGCCAGGCTTTTTGTTGGATTACTATATGCCAGACTTTATGCCAGAGACTTTACATGCATCATTGTATTTATTCCTTCCAATCATCCTGATAGGTTAGGATTATAATTTCCACTTTACAGATTCCTTAATCCATCTAAACTCTCACCTGGTGAAAAAGTCTAAGAACCTGAAGGAAACAAGGTCTTAATGGATTTTACCTTCCAGGTATGCATAGTGAAATTGTAATAATTATTGTATATGAAACAACCTCTATATTAGTTGCATCTAAGAACATGCCATTGTTCATTAACTTGTTCTTTGAACAAACATTTACTGATAGTCTGCTCTGTGCCACATACTGTCCCAGGCCCTTCATCTTGAAGCTGACCACCTGCTGTCCCTAAACCTGGCATGTGGTAGTCAGAAGCGCCTCAAAGGAAAAGATGAAGAACCACAGGAGCCTGACGAGGGCACCTAATGTAGTTTGAGAGAAGGCTCCTCAAGGAAGGCATGTATAAAGACTGTTCTTCATGCCCAAATTCCTCTCTGCATTCTCATATTGAGTCCCACCTCTGTACCAGCCACACCAAGGTAGAGATAAAGGATTTTTATGTCCAAATAACATAACAAGGAACACAAGATGAATAGAACAAGGGCAATGGTGACATCTCAGTAATATTTCCAGAGCCTTCATCCCACTGGTCTTCACAACCATACTGAAGGTATGCTCTGCCACCTGCCCCAAGGACCAACTGATGGGACTCAGCCAAAATATGGGGCTGTGAAGGCCATAGTCAGGCTGAGCATGGTAGCTGGGGGTGCTGAGGAAGAGGAAGTGGTAAACATAATCCCCCGATGTGTTTTTAGTATAGGGTCAAGAAGAGTCCGCTTCAGACCGATGCCATGAAGAATTCTGGGAGGAGCCCAATGGGTTCATTCAAAGACTGAGACAGAAGGTTTCTACAAAGACGCCTTCTCTCCACATTTATGGTCCTTGTCACCATTTGTTTTTTTTTTCTTTTTTAAGATTCAGCTTCTGAGGGAACAGTATTCCTTTTTACAGATGATACAGTGAGACTTAGGAAAGCCACATGCTCTGGGTTGCATAGATAGTGTATTTCAAGCTGGGAGTTGAACCCGGGTCTTTATATTCTAATACAGCTAAGGGCTAGAGAATTGAAAAATGAGAAAGCCACATGAATTGAGAAAGTAAAAAGGAAAAAAAAAGTTTTTTAGGCTGCCATGGGAATTTCACATTGGACCTTGGAGAGCGAGATAGGATTTGCTGAGTGTGGGGGGAAGAAAGCAGCATTTTCTATGGGGATGGACCTGCGTGTGTAACAGAGTGGAGCTACGTCAATAGCAAGTAGCTGCATTAATGGTCAAGGGAGGTGGGTAGATAGAACAGAGCAACGTTTTTCAAGTCAAGTTAATAATTGTGTTTAAAACGCTAAAGCCAGGGTGAGAACTTTGAACTTTACCTTCTAGGGCAGACTTTTCCACTCTAACATATTATGAAACACTCACCCTGGAAGATACAGGGTGCTATGATCAAGAAAATCTGGGAAGTGATGCATTACCAAGCATTACCTTGAAGGGTAATACCACACTTTAGCCCATTGTCAGGCTTGAGAAGACCTGGAATAAATAAATGTATTTTGCTTTCTTCAGCCCTTCTGTACACCTCTAACATCCCATGGATCTTCCTACAAGAGACTTCCCTGACCAGCTAGATCTAATCTACATTAGATTAGAATACCTCTCAAGGGGCTCCCATAAGCATTCTGCACTTGTCCTCAAAATATTCATCACCTCTGTAACTTTTCTTCACTGCCTCTTTGCTACATTGAAAGCTTTCTTAGTCTATCTTGTCCCTGTTCTGGCACAGAGCCGACTTTTGTTCTCCGAATGAGGGGATGTGTGCCGAGTATTCCAGGATACATTTTGGGTAAGGCTGCTCTCATGGAGACCCATTAGAGGTTGGTTCTTGTTTAAAGCAGTAAACACAATATCTTAAAAGTTGAACTTTTGATGTTTCTGGCAGGAATGGCTGAATCCAGGGGAATCATGATGCTAGGAAATCAGTTCAGGAGAAAGATGGCAAGGGCCCAGGTGGGCCAGGACTAGATCAAGACTGATGACTTCGGGAGACATTTCTTCTGCAGAACTAATCAGATGCCATCTGATCACCACAGAGTGTAGAAAATTACATGTGGGCTCTGGAGAAGGACAGACTAATCAGAACTGAGACCCACTATAATTCAATATTCAGTAGCGTGACCTTGGGCCAATCACCTCCCATCTTGGAGTTGGTTTCTCATCTAGAAAATGTGAATAATAATGATGATGATGATGATGTCTACTACATAGACTTGTGATGATAATTCAATGAGACTGTGAAGCTAAATGAGGCAAAGCCTATGAGAAAATAAAAATAAAGTTAGCTATTATTATTGATATTAATATTGTCGCTATTAAGAAAGACAGGGGAATGAGAACTGTTCTAGTATTTCAGACACGGGTAATTGAGAAAGTGGGAATGTTGGCTAAAATAGGGAACTCTGGGAGGGAAAGGGTTTTTTTGGGGGCATGCTGAGTTTGAGGTGGGACCACCATGTTTAAAAGCCCTACAAGCAGCTGGGCACACAGGACCGAAGCCCTAGGGCGAGGAAATTAGAGTAGAAGTCTTGAATGACATTGTGAAAATAGATGAACTCTTAGAGGAAGAATAGAAAGGAAATACAGAGAGCAGAGGCTGCTGTGGGCAGCTGCTCACTTAGACCACTGAGTAGCATCTGACTAGCCTGGGCTGAGGGAAGGCTGCCGTGTGGATTAAAACTTAAGTGATACTCACAGGAGATACAGAAAGTTCCCATGGCAACTTCTTACTGAAAGTCCTCACCCTGACTATTTTCCATTCTTGCCAACACATCCTTGTGTCCTTCAGGTTATGACTTAAATATTTTACAAAGTACCGAGGGTTGAGCTATCTTAACACTTTGACTGAAAACTCATTTTTTGTGTGTGTGTGAAAGTTAAGGGATGAATTTTCCACTTGCAAAAATATGAAACTCTAGATTTGACAAAGAAATGGAAGTGTCACCTTGCAGTATTTTATGCAGTGCTTCTCAGGGTTTCAAAGGATTTAAAGTCTTAATACCATTCCTTTTGTTTGTGAGGTTTAGGATTCACCAGCCAAGTTTAAAATTGGGTAAGGACTAAGCAGAGTACCCAAGACATAGTAGGCATTCAATGGACATGTATCTCTTTCTTTTTAATATGATGAATGTGGAAATGCGGTCCATAGACTGGGGGAGGTGAGTCATCTGAGACTCCACTTCCATTAGCAGAGATTAGGGGAGAGGAGAGAGAAGGAACTCGAGGAAAAGCAGTCGAGTAGAAAAAAATATCCTGCAAGGTAACTAACGAGAGGACTGCATGATTGGGTCACTTTCAGTAGCAGGATGGAGAAGAGGAGCCGCAGGTCATGAATGGAGTGCAGGCACTGATGCTGTTTTAAAAGGGATCTTTTTTGTTAACTGTGCAGAAAGAGTTGAACATGCTTTGCCAAGCCTGGTTTCTGGCAAAGACATCTGAGGGACCACGGAGTTCCAAGTCTCCCCCTGGATCACAGGCGCACCATAAAGAACAAGGATATGTGGAGTGACTCAGGAGCGAATGCCCCCAGGCTCCCACTCCCCATCTCCAGAGAGTCCTGTTCCGACTCTGCATTGTGTCTGTGCCTCCGGAAATTGGCAGCTTTGGGGAGACATGGTTTCTGAGACCAAAAGAGCTTCATGTTAACGCACACACTCCAGGCTGTGTCCTGGCCTTGGTCTGCCTTCATTTTTATCAGAAAAGGGTGGGGAAGATGTGGGGGGAAAAATTGGCCCTGTAAAGGGATCCTGAAAGAATGACATATTTTTCAGTTAAGTATAAATACGAACAGCCATGGAGATAGGGTCCTGCCGTGCTAGGTTTTCACTCCGGCAACATTCATCTATTGCCAGGAAACACGAGATTTAGTACCTGAGGGACTGGAGGTTCAAATACCTTATACTTTTTTTTTTTTAATACTCTGCCAAGAATTTAAATTAGTAAAAGCTGGGGACTGACAAAACTTGGTCCCAAGAGCTTTTCTGGCACTGGTTTATCAGAGAATATTGTGCCATTATTTTTATTATAATTATTATTTTTTTTTCTTAGGTGGGGTGAGAGCTCATTTATAACCCAGTGACTTCTACTCCCAGATGTATTTTTCTTTAAAAAAAAAAAAATCCCAAATGCTTAAATAAACAGAGACTTCGCCTTTTGCGGTGGCGTTAAAAGCTGTCATTGGACTTACATGCAAGGGGGTTGCAAGCCTTCTCGTGTTTTTAGATCAGATCAGAAAGAGTTGAAAGGAGAAAAGCTAATTTTAATCCAAGTTGCCACCAGCTTCCTACTGCACAGGCCCGGCTCCAGCCTCGGCTCCCGCCTCGGCTCCCTACCCCGTCCCTGCATCCAAATCCACCTCGCAGGGGACAGCGGAAGGAGCAGCGAAGGACAGAACCCGTGAGAAAGCCTGGCTCTGAGCCCTGGTGCCATCATTTTTTAGCCATGTAACGTTGGACAATTTTGCCTTTCTTGGATTTTCATCTGTAAAACGATAATTGGATTTTCCACCAAGGGCTGTTGGTAGGATTAAATGAAACAAGATAAATTACGTGAAAGGCTTGGCACCGGGAGTTTTTTAAACAAGGGTTTACAAAAGATGAGAGCCGGGAAGGGAGAGAGCGCCAGGGAGAGGCCCCGTGGATTTCTTTCCAAGGTTAGGCTCTTGACACAGACCTTCGAGCTGAAAAAACAACTGCCACCACGGAGACACATAAAACCAGAAGATGCTGTTTACAGTCCAGCATCTTTACGGTCCCTCATTGCTCCCTGCAGCCATATTCCTGCCTCCCTCCAGTCCCCCCTCTGATTTTCCCCACCAGCAATTTCCAGGGTCAGCCCAGGGCTCTCCTGCCTAGGGCAGCGGCTGCGCAGCTAGGACTTCTCCCACGGACCCAGCAGGTCTGATCCTGTTGGAAATGATTCGAGTTTTATTATACAATTAGATCAAGTCTCTTAGGTGTAGTAGCCGTCCTCATACTTAGAAGAATAGATTAGCCATTAGGACTTTGTATATTTTTTTCCCAGTAATTGACACCGCATCCCATTTTCCTCACCAAAGGGAAAAAGAAGCGCATAAAACAATCATGATTTGGGGGGCAGGAGGCGGGGGCGGGGGGCACTCCTAATGCAACAACGTCTGGGTCTTCCGTCTCCTCGGCCCTCCTTCCCCAGCTTTGCAAAGCTCCGGAGGACAGGCTGGGCGAGCCTTGCTCTGTTTGGTTTGCGGGTGGCTGCTCTCCATTCCAGGGCCCCTGGGCTCACACTGCCTTGCGCACTTTGCCGAGAGTAAGCCAGGCATTACTCTGTCCCCGATAAGTGGCAGCCACCACTGGCCAGGAGACGGGCATTCTTAAAAAGCCTGAGGAAACATAAGCAGGATGTAACCTCTCCTCTTTCTTTTCCTTTTTCTTCTTTTTAGTGTCTTCTCTCAGGATAGCTCCACTATACACCTTTCCCTCAGCATCACCTTGCTGGTCGTGGTGGGTGGCAGGGGGTGAGGTGTTGGGTGTGTGGTGTGTGTGTGGGGGGGAGGTGAATGGCAAAGGGGAGTTGCCCAAGCACCAGTGGTTTGAGGCCCATTAGTATCCCAACTTGGGGAGAGGGGAGAGAAAAAAGGGTTCGAAGCCCAGAGGACCGCTGATGCCCAAGACACCCCAGGCTTGTTTTTGTTCCCTCCCATCAAACGCAGAAAGTTTAGATCTGGAATAAAGCAGGCAGACACGCACATTACTGAGAGATTAAAATAGGGAACGTGCAGTCGCCTAAGTTGGCTTTGCCCTTATTGGCACGGCCCGTGTTTGCAAATGGGCCTCCACTTTGCATCTCAGCCAACAGCACACACCTCAGGCTGGCCAGGCGGGCTGCATCCACACAAGCAAAACGAAACAGATGTTCTCAGAGGGCTGGTCAGACACTTGTTTCCTTCGCTCCTGTCCAGGCCGCCCGAGCTCGGATTCCAACGGCAAGGCCTGGTGGCACCAGCGGACGCTTCACACGTTTCGCCCTCGCTGCACATCTGTGAGCTGGAGGCTCTTCCCGGGGGCAACGATCTTAGTGGCAAGGCTCCTGGGGTCCCCAACAGCTCCCCTAACTGCCTGGAGGCCTGTCTGTGAGGTGCCTGGGTGCAGACACAGGCTCGGAAGTCTGCAGAGGGCGACGAGCCTTCTCCTCCCTCACTCCTCTCCTCCAGGAATGGACCATCAGGCAGTCCAGCCAGGAGCACCCGAATCAGGAGGTTTGGGTTGTAAGCACATATTTCAGCCTGGGTCGATGTGTCCAAAGGGCCTTTGCTGACACATCCAGGCTCATTCCTTGGAGAGAAACTGAAATGCTCCTTTTCCAATAAGATCAATAAACCCACTCATCCCTGAAAGCAGAGCTTTCTTCAGGTGCCCTCTGCGCAAGGCAAGCCGTGCTGGGCTCTCATAATGGTAAAGGTGACCCGGGTGTCACCCGAGACATACTTCACCCAGAGTTAGTTTTCCTGAGGAAAAAGTCCTAGAACGTTTCATTGAGCCCCGCACACTGTAGAAAATCAAAGATGCGAAGTGGCTTTTCTTTGGCCACAACTGGTGATGACTTGTGAATATACCTCTTTTGCTCAACTTGGCTTTAGCTAAAACCTACTGTTGTGAATAAAACTTGGGCCACTCCCCACCCCCTAATGCCCTACCTGGAGGCAGGCAGCCCCTCCCTCCCACGTGCTAGGCAGCCCTCTCCTTTGGTAACTAGGCATGCAAAATGAGACTCTAGTCATAGTCTCTCTTGCTGGTTCTGAAAGCACGCAAATTCTAATTTTTTGGACTTTTCAACATACGTATGTCCCTTCATTCTTTCGTACAGTGTCTCTCACTGCTTCCCCAGTGATACGCTTGGGGACGAGGTGAGCCAAGCTTCCCCTCTGTGCCTAGCCAGCGCCCCAGGGCTCTGTGCTGTGCGGCTGTGGTCCTCGGCCTCTCCCTGGTTGCCAGGAGAAATCCAACTGGGTCTGTCAGCCAGCACAGGCCCCTAACTTCAGCCGAAGTGTACAGCGTTTTTATTGCATTTGGCCAGGGCGTTTTGAGAAAGGTTAAAATATGTGAAAAATACACACTAAAAAAAAATCTGTTTAGAAAACAATTCCAGTCTAAGTGCTCCATGCACTGAGCTGCTGGCCCCCTTTCCAGGAAAGCAATATGGCAACCACACAGCTGAGCTCTATTTGGGGGGCTGGGGCTTTCCATTTCCTTCCTATGGGATTTTTTTATTAGTTTTTTTTTGAACTGTTTTTCTTTCCCTGTGCTGGTTTACTGCCTTGTATCTATCTACCCCCAAGGAGTTTAAAAACCTCAAGTAAGTATTATTGGATTTTTCTTGGTGTATTTTCTGATGTTTTTCGAGTGCAAGAGCATGTGGTCAGGATCTGGGCGTTGGTGTGCTGGTGAGGATGGAGGGCCGGGTGCCAAAGCTGATGTCCAGAAAGGCCTTGGGAAGTGTCAGCTGAGCCTTCCAAGTGTGTGCTGACAAATGAATTGCCTGTTGTTTTCATTGCCCTGCAAACCCTATTGGTTGGGCTCAATGCATGTAGTAGGCATTGAACAGTATTCATTGTAAAGACAAGCGAAGGACATACCATTACGTACCATTTATTGGACTTTTACTCTGCTCGCCATGCTGGGTGCTTGTGTGATTTAGTCAATCTGACCCTCATGACAGCACTAGGATGATGATGATGATCCCTTGTGAGGGGAAGAAACCTCCCAAGTCACTCTCTGGTTACACATGGACTCGGACAGGATTCTAATCCCATGTCGCCTGTTCACTGAAAACAGCTCAAATTGGGTGAAGTTATGCATATAGTATGACCCCCACCACCCTCAAGAGACCAGTGGTATTGATAGAGAACCACGAACAAATGTTTGGAATTGTTAGAAAAAGGCTGTTCGGTGCAGAAGTATTGACTCAAAGCACGTGAATGGTCCCATTAATTTCTCTGGGCTTCTTCTTCCTCTGGGAACAGAGCAAGTTGACTTGATCAAAGAGGGCTCGCAGTCACTGTTACCTCCCAGCAAGCCTGCACGGTGCCCCCAGGCAGACATCACTAATAGATTACACATGGGGCCTCGGGGTCCTTCTCAACACAACATTCAAGGCAGCAGCTAACAGTATCGCTGCTCCTCTGCTCTGTGAGGCTGGCTGTGTGCTCCCCAACCTCCGGTCATTTGTTAGTCTCCTTCGTGGATTTTTCCATATCAGCGCTGTCCACTGTCTCAACGTTACTTAATTGATTTACAGGGCTTCTCTTCCTTCTTTACCCCAAAACAGCCTTTTTCTCCCCTAAGAATAACTGTCGTGAAATAGGGGGTTTAACGTGGTAGCAATGTGATTTTTTAATATTTGCTTAAAAAAAACCTTGAAATTGTATAAATTTGTATAAGTTTGTCCAGGAGCCACTCAAAATCACCTGGGCATGTTGTCCACATCTCCTGGGACACTGGCGTGGTGGAAAGTTCACAGACTTTGGGGTTAAAGGGATGATTCAATCATACACCAGCTCTGAAACCTTGGGAAAGTCATTTATCCTTTTGAGTCTCCGCTTCCTTTTCCATGAAACAGGAATAAGAAGATTTTCTTTGTGACACTGTCCAGAGGATCAGAATAATCACGTGTGATCATGCAACAGAGCTCCTGGCAGGGTCTCTGGAGCATAGTTGATGTTCAATAAATGGAAGCACTGTGACTCTCCATACGCCATGAGCACACTGTGTTGCTCGCATCCCTTACCCAATACTGTCTGGTTATCCCCTCTTTTAGCTAGAATACAAGCTCATTCCTGCCTGCCCAGTGCCTGCCCCTCCTGGAGTATAGTGGGCCTGAGGGTACTGCAAGACGATACCCCTCAGGGCAAGTATTTACCCAAAGAAGGGAAATCTTTAGAGAATTCTATTCTCACTGTCCTCTTGGAGGAGTGTGGCATCAGCATTAAGACTTCCTTATAATTTTGGAGCCATTTCATTTTTATGACTGTCATCCCCAGGGCTGAGAACACCTGACTGCATAAGTCGATTTTCTCTCCTGCCTTGTCTGTTCTACTTTCAACGTTTTTCTTCTCATGACGATGGGAAAGGGGGAGCATATAGGAATGAAGCCGTAACATTCCTATCCACTAGAGTGAGATGCCTAAACACTCTTTGTCCATCCCCATGACCAGTCAGATGCCCTGATGCCCCACCTTTATTCTTCAAACCCAGCTACGCACACCTATGTTCTCAGTTGGCCTAATGTTGATTCCCCATGTTCTCAGTTGATCTTATGCTGATTCGAAGTAGCAAGTGACATTAAAAAAAGCCATATTTAGAGGCCCCTGTCGTTTGAATTTGTCTGTGAAAAAATGGATGGCAGAATGCTGTGACACCGTGTTTTAGTCTGAAAGAAAGTTGTCTTTGTTTATTTACTCAGAGCAAGAGGAGACTGGGAAAAAGGAGGGGCAAATCGCTTGCTTGTGTTCTGAAAGATTTCCAGAGTTGCTCCCTGTACTAACCTTCTGTGAAAGGTCAAGGTTGGGCTGACACTCAGCAGGAGCGAGGAGGGAAGGTGGGTTTCCCGAGGAAACGGTGGGATGTGATCTCTCTCCTCCTCCTCCTCCCATATTTTGTCCTCTTCGGGGTCCAGGCCCACTGTCCTCTGGCTTGGGGAGAGGGAGGCCTGAGCTCACCGATGAGATTCAGGTCCAAGGGAGAGCATTTCTGCCCGATGCACAGGAGGGGACATTTCTGATAAAAACAGTATGACTCGAAGAGAAAGGCAAGAACCACAATCCAGCCTGGAATGTAGGGAATTCATGGGGAAGGGAAAGAAGTTGGGCTGGAGGGCAGGCAGGTCACAAACCTCTGAAAATAGGACGAGCCTGCTCCTGAGAGAGCGCGGAGAGTCCTCGGCAATATGCAGCCACCCCGTTTTTTGACCATGAACTTGTACTCCGTGTGCATGTGTAAGCAGAGCAATTAAAAAGGAAGGCCGAAGACCAAGCCAATCAATGTTGCAGATTCAGAAGTTCCTCTCTCTATATTTATTTATTTTCTCCTCAGCCACTCAAGAAGCTACAGCAAACTTGCAGGCAGCAGTTGTTGCCAGAGGGTGAATCATGGCTGTATTGATTTGATTATGTAAAAGCTCAGAGGAACCTAAAGCCAGATACAGAAATATCTCATAGCCCTGAGCCCTGAGGGATACACACGAGTAAAAAAGCAACCTTTATATTGTTCCTGATAAAAGCATCATTAGTTTCCTCATAGTGAGGCCATTTCTCTGCTGATACAGTGTATGCTTTTCTTTTTCTCTAGAATCCACTCAGACGTAATTAACACTCAGTTACTAGACTGGAGGTTCCCTGGGGTGATCTGCTCCAGTTGGGGAAGGGATGGGGGCTAGAGATGGGAAGAAAGACAGAAAGACGGAGAGAGGAGAGGGAAGGTAGGGACAGAGGAGGGGGCAGGGAGGAGAGAAGAGACGGGAGCAGGAGGGAGACAGAGCGGTGGGGGGGGGGGGGGGGGGGGGGGGGGGGGGGGGGGGGGGGGGGGGGGGGGGGGGGGGGGGGGGGGGGGGCTCAGTATTGAATCCATCCATCTTTGGCCTTCCTCAGCACCCCCTCTGTCTGTGTACTATGCAGGGAGACGAGTGTCAGCGCGTGGCGCCCTCTGCTGGCGCTGCGTATTATCCTGGCTCCACCCTGTTTGCTTTTAAGGAGTAGCCTTCACCTTCCACTGGCAGAAGCCTGGATTGACCCTTCTGCACACAGACACATGGCCACAGTTGTGCCCATAGTTTGTGCGAAAACTGCAGCAGCAATTTCTTCCTCCTTTTCCTCTCCGCTTGTGAGCAGCAGCTTCTTGAAAAGCTCCATATAAACGGTGCTTCTAGGGACAGCAGGTTTTGCCATGAATGGGGGTCTTACATTTTAAGGGTTTGGGGAAATGGAACCTGAAGGCTCCCACATGCCACATGGGGTGTGAACCCCAGGAGTAGGCCATGGCTCCCCGTGGAGATGAGGCCCAGCATCCCAGGGGACTCTGTGGCCCTCTCCAATCGTGCCTCAGTTTCATGAAAGAACAGAGGAAATTGCCATGAGTATTGTTATCCTACGGACTTCTAAGCAAATGATGGCACTGTCAGGGGGAAAAAGTGTTGGTGTCAGAATTCTCTCTACTTTTTCTCTCAGCTTCACCTTCCTCTGGCTGAAGGAGAAGGATGATCTGAATCATTCAGGAGGCAGGGAGGACTGGGTATTCCAGAGGCAGAAGGAACCCAGATGTGAATGTAAACTCACTACGCAGGCAGAAACCAAGTCACTTTAGAAGGGACTGATTCCAGCACCTTCCCCATACATTAGCAAGCCCATGGGTGAGCTCTCTCTCTCTCTCTCTCTCTCTCTCTCACACACACACACACACACACACACACACACACACACACGTGCACAGTGGGCATAAAAACATGAATGCATAAACACATTCACACACAACCAGAACCACATGTGCACAGACTTACAAACACACGTGTGCATGTGTCTTAATGTAATCCCATATGGACTGCATCTTACATCCCAGCCTTGCCCTTACCCACCTTCTCCTCTCTGTTCCCAACAAAGCTGATGTTTCTGTGGAAAATCTCCGGGCGTCTTGTGTTGCTCTATTGTTCTATTCTGAGGACCCTTCCAGGGCCTCCTTCCTGTCCAGCACGGTCTCTGTGCTCTCACCAGCCCCCGAGCTCTGCGTGCTCCTTCGTTCAGGCGGATCACAGGGAATGACAATAAAAACTTCTGGAAAACACTAAAGGGCAGAGCTCCAAAGCCTGGCAGGCTTAGTGGTGTTAACAGCACAAATTCTGAGCCAGCCTGTCTGGGTGTGCCCCAACTCAACCATGTGCCAATTACACGTCTCAGTTTCCCCGTCTGTAAAATGGAGAGGATACCTGTCTCCTGGGGTTCTTATGATCATGAAATGGATCATATTCAGAATCTGTCTGGGACAATGCCTGACACATAATTATTGCTACAGAAATGTTTATCTAATGAAGGTGCAGAGAGGCTGGGTTATTTGCACTAGTAATCTGGGATGATCTCAAGTGACCAGGAGTCCTTCCTCTTCCCCTGTCTCTGGTTAGGGAAAAAGAAGGCAAGGACACCAGGAAATGATGAGATCTACAGACCCTTCCTACTCTCATTCATTGTCTCTTAAATCCATGTTGTAACTGCATCGGGACTTGCAGCAAGTTACTTTGGACAGCAAGCAGTCTCCCCCTCTGCAAAGCCACTTAGATCAGCTCTAACACCCTCCCTAATGTAGATTACTTTAAAACGAGATACAGCCCATTTTAAAAAATGCTCCTTATTGATTTCAGAGAGGAAGCGAGAGGGCGAGCTGGAAACATCACTGATGAGAGAGAATCATCGATTGGCTGCCTCCTGAACGCCCCTCACTGAGGATTGAGCCCTTAACCTGGGCATGTGCCCTGACTTGGAATTATACTGAGGCCTCCTGGTTCATGGGTCAACGCTCAACCACTGAGCCACACTAGCTGGGCTAAACCCTCATTTTAAATACCAGTTTCACCCCCTACTTTTAAAAGTTAGAGCTGTCAAAAAGTAGAACACTTGACTGCTTAGGTCCCATTCTTTTTGTTGTTGTTCTTTCCACTTTCTGATAGAAGTGGAATCAACTTCCTGAAGTGGCAGAAATGGGATGATGGGTCTTGAGACAAGCTGAGCAGTGAGCATTAGGAACAAAGCCAGGTAAGGACATCATCATTAGTGGGAAGCCCAATAATTTTGCATCCCTATGAAATAATACTCTGTAAACATGGATTCAACATTTGTGTAGAGGAGTATGGAAGAGTGGGGGAGGAGTGCTGGGCCTCTCCTCTGCTCTGTCCCAAATTGGCATGCTGCACTCAGGTAAACAAAAGTATGGTGGCCATCCAAACCCGTCTTTTGAAGACAAAATGAATGATATGCAACTATTGTGAAACCCTGACCTATTGCAAATAATATTTTTTTCCAAATAATCTAATCACACTTATACTTTTGATCAAACAACTTTTTCCATCTTCTTCTGTTTTCCAGCAAAGTCTGGCACCTCAGTGATGCCTTGGTGCCTTTAGAAGTAATGCCCCTAGAAACTGCCTCCTGACCATCCCTCTTAAGCTGATTTTTTATTATCTAGAAGTTTTCAACAGATGCCTCTTCTCCAATGGTCTGGGGTGGGGGCGGGGGGAAGGGTTCCATCTGCGGTGGCACCTGTCCTCCGGCACAGCACTGTGCTCCCCTTTGAAGGTCTGCTCATTCCAAGAATAGCGTGCCCTCCTACTGACCTCTACACGCAAACCCCAGAGCAAGCTTGGCTCTTACAGGAAACCATTCTTTGCCCTTTTTCTTTTTCTTTCTCAACTTCATGTGCATAACTTTGTCATCGAAATTCGGGCTTTAAGAACCCATAACACCCAGATGACATGGCTCAGTGGTTGAGCGTTGACCTATGAACCAGGAAGTCACGGTTCCATTCCCAGCCAGGGCACATGCTTGGGTTGCGGGCTCGAGTGTAGGATGTGCAGGAGGCAGCTGATCAATGATTCTCTCTCATCGCTGATGTATCTATTTCTCTTTCTCCCATTCCCTTCTTCTCGGAAATCAATAAGAATATATTTTTAAAAACCCATAACATCTGCAGTTCTTTTGAATCTTCAGAGAAATATTAAATTGTGCACAGTTATTTTAGAACAAATTGGTACCTTATTGGAGTCTAATTTTTTGAAAAGCAATAATGTATGGCTGACCTCTGTAATAACCCCTAGTTAATAAAAATATTCTACTAACCACCACAACCTCACTTACTTAGGCTGAATAGGAGTGTGCTGTGGCAATGATGTGCTGTAGTGTCCTTCATGTAGAGGGATGATTCCTGTCATTTGTACATAGCTTCAAGGCTTCACATTCATCTGAGTAAACTGAATGGAATGTATCTGGCTTGGGTGTGACCAGCTGGACACACCAGTGGGACAGCTGGCTGGGTCAGAACTGTCCCTGGTCATTGTGGCAGGGATCAAAGAAAAGCAAACCAGACCTTGTGGGAAGTGAACTTAGAAAGGTAACCTCATTCCCTTCCTGATCGAAATAACACAGCTAATGAGACAAAGACAAGACATAGATTTTTCCTTCTCCACAGCCACTGCTGTCCCTTTCAGGTCTACTTGGTGCATGACTTTCCATTCAGGATGGACCAAAATCAGACTGTGGGCATGACTCTTGCGAAACTCAGATGTAAATACTGCAAACTCCTTGCTCATATCCTCCGTATGAAAGCGCCCTGGGAAACTTCCAGCTGCTCTCCCCATTGTGATGTCAGTGTTCACAATGTCTTGCCCAGACTGTGTTCTCACGTCTCTTTTACCTTATATGCTTAGATGCTTCACAGCCCAACTCCAGTATCTCCTCTTTCAGGATAACTTCTGCAACCACCCAGGCAAGAGGAAGCGCCTTCTCTCTGGGCTCCCTCAACACTCTGTTCATGCTCCTTTCATCCCAGCTCCACCAATTACTAACCGTCCTCATATGCAGGTGGGGATAAAATCAGTACCTACCTCCTACGGTTGTTGGGAGAGTTTAGTGACTTGGTAAAAGTTGTGCCTTTCAGCCCTAACTGGTTTGGCTCATTGGATAGAACGTCAGCCTGTGGACTGAAGGGTCCCGGGTTTGATTCTGGTCAATGGCATGTACCTTGGTTGCAGGCACATATCTAGTGGGGAGTGTGCAGGAGGCAGCTGATCGATGTTTCTCTCTCATTGATGTTTCTAGCTCTCTATCCCTCTCACCTTCTTCTCTGTAAAAAATCAATAACATATATATATTTTTTTAAAAGTAGTGCCTTTCAGACGATCGTGGTCATGGTTGTGACAGCCATGGGTGCAATGCAGTGTAATGATCTGCCTCTTGTATTTGTGGTGGTATGCTTCTTAGAAGCATGACCACATCTTTTCCAGAGCTGCATCAGAACAATCCCATCATCCACCTCTGACTTAGGTGCATGGCTAAGAGAAATCTTCATCCTTCCGGATCCATTACCTGAATATTGTTAGAGTCATCCACCTCTTGGGTGTGGTAATTGTAAAATCTGACCACAGATACTTTGATACTCCCTCATTCCAGAGGGAGACTCTAATTTTCCTCTCTTCAGTGTGATCTGTACTTAGTGACTCGCTTCACATGAAGGGAGTGTGGCAGAGGGACAGTGTGTGACTTCAAGATTAGAGCACAAAAGGCACCTGAGTTCCTCCTTGCTCTGTCTCTTGTATCACTTGCTCTGGAGCAAACCAGCTGCCATGCCAAGCAGCCTCATGGATAGGCCCATGTGGTGAGGAAGTGGTGTCTCCTGCCCACAGCCCGGTGAGTGAGCTGTTTCGGACTGCCACTCTCCAGCTTGGTCCAACCTTCAGTTGTCTACAGCCTCTGAAACACCCTGAACCAGACCTACCAAGCTAAGCTGCTCCTGATTTCTGACCCACAGAAACACAGACAATGAATGTTTATTGTTTTAAACCGCTAAGTTTGGGGTTAATTCGTTATTCACCGATAGATAAATAAAACAGATGGCGACTAAATCAATAGCACATTTTGAGTGTGTCAAAGTGACATGACTTGGGGTAGAGAATGAGAAGGTAGAGATGAGGTGTGGTAATTTCTTGTCCAACTTTCTGTCTTGGGAACAGAAACAACTCACATCACCTGTCACAAAGGCTGGCCAGGCTGCCACTCACCTGGGGTGGGACGGGAGGTATGGCCTCCAAGAGGCCACCCTCAGGGAGAGGACTGGCCTGCCCATGGGGATGGAAGGACACACTGCCTGCTATTGCCCTAAACAGCAGACCTAGAGCAGTTATATGTTCAGTTCCCTGGGAAGTCCATGTAGAATAGTCAGAAAGTACTCCACCCAAGGACCTGAGGCATATCTGGACTCTGCTTATTATATATGGGCCTTGAAAAAAAATCATAGAATCTCTCAAAGCCTCAGTGTTCTCACCTGAGAGATGGGAATAATAAGAACATCTATTTTTTGTACTGTTGTGGGGATGTACTAATATATGAAGCATTTATCAAACCACAGATTTCTGGTGCTGCAGAAATATTAGAGTTTGGGTTTTTCCCTACAGCTCACATAGATACCCAGAAATATCCAATTCCCTAGTACCTCTCCCCCAGCACACACACACTGCCCTAGAGAAAAAAAAAAGTTATTTGATAAGTTTATATAAAAGATCAAAAAAGAATATTTAGAGATATAACTATTCCAAAGTAAAGAGTTTCAACTTGAAAAATTTTAGACAGTAAGGGAAGAGAGATTCAAAAGAAGGGACATTAGTTAATACCTTTTCGAATAGACCCCATGTAGCCAACTCTTCTTGGCTAAAGTGGCTTTTGGTGACATGATGGATAGGGTGGAGGGAGTCATCTAAATACATGTAATGCCCTCATTGCAAATTTGAAACAGGAGCCACATCTACCCAAATTCCAGGGCAGCCCTGCCTGCAAATGGGGGTTGCAGTGTCTGACCTCTTGAAATCCTCTAGTTTTTTGTCTTCTCTACATCCTCTCCCTGCCTCTCCTCCCCACTTCTATCTCCATGTGCCTCTACATTGTCAGACAAAACCCAGAAATATTGAAATGTGGTCACAGCAGCCAGGAAGTTGAGGGAACAAGTTAAAACTATTTTCTTAACTCACGGCTTCTTTCCAGGAAATATAGCACTTACAATATATAGATAAATAGCTCGAGCCATTTAGGTAATTTCACTTGTCCTTTCCCACTTGTCAAAGCATTTAGCTACAGCATGGTGGGCCCTGTTTCAGTGAATGGATACTTCCCTCAGCCCCAAACAGTGGCTGGTCTCAGAGGGTTTGTTCATAGATTTAGGTCATAGGCAATTCAGAAGATTCCTAACCAAGCAAACTCTGAGTTTCTCCTTAAAGACTCTGCTTTTCTGAATCAGACTCTCTGGACGTTTAGTTCTTAAGACTAACGGTTTTCAGACCACAGTTAAGGTCATGCCAAGTGGGACCAACTTCAAGTTGCAGACTTCTGAGACACATGGCAGAGGGAGCCTTTCAAAGTCTCTGCTACTGAAAATGCCTTCACAGAGTGAAATGTTTAGGGTCCCCATCCTACAAGGTCTGAGACTCAAGGCAGGGCAGCATCTAAGGCAAGAGTGACCCATGGAGCCTTGAATCACAGAGGAAAGGACACAAAAGCATCTCCTAGTGTCTGTGCTTACCTGGACTCATCATCAAGATGCAGCGAGACTTGCCCAACTCCCCTCCTCACCTGTCTACTGTGTGACTACAGGAAAGAGACTAACTCTTTAAGATGGGATTTACTGTGAAGATGCAGAGTCATGTACAGAAATTAGAAGACTGTAAGCAGTAGACAGGTTAGGGGATAGGTACCTGTCTCACTTCCTCCCTCGTTCTCTGTTCCTCCCTGTGCATCTCTCCTTTCTGTCAAATGGCCTATGTTCACATCTTTTCTCAACCTCAGAACTCCTGCTTCCTTGTGGTATCTACTTTCTCATCTCACTCAGACACTGGTTCCCCAAGACCTTGTCTAGCCCTACTCTACTGCATGATATCCTTTCTACTCGAGCTCCATTGATGGCACTTCATTCTCTCCTCTCAGCTCAAAGAGAGCTCTTACTTAACTCAGCTCATCTTTGGGGGACCAGGCTGTGTCTTTTGTCTTCGACCAGCTTTGGCTTGGCTTCCTTACCTCAGTGTCCACTCTGGTCCAATCAGCTATGCCTGGGATAAGTCATGTGACAAGGCTGCCTACACTTGTCGTGTATTAGGAGTTGTAGGTAAAGAAACGTCTCTGGGAAGATGAGGCATGTCAGGTGGTCATAATGCTGAACTGATAATTATGGTGAGGCAGGTAACAGTGACTGGTTCCAGCCAGTCATTCAAGTTTCCTTCATTTTCCCAGGTTAAAAAGTAAAGGCCCTTGGGCTCTCCCGAACTTGGCTTTTCCTCAGGCACTACTTGCAGGTTTGTTCTGATTAAATGTATATCAGGACTGAACACAGGAGAGCAGGATTCTGGGCTGGTTAACCCCAGGGCTCAGGAACGCTCAGGCTATTCACAACAGACGCCCGAGTACCTTGGCCCTCACAGAAAATCCAAGAGCTCCCTGAAAACACAGCTGCAGCTCTGAGTATCTGTGAGGCCTGATTTACTGATCTGCTGAACTTGATTATCATATAGTTGGAATCGGGTTCCTTGTGTGTCATATAATAAACCCGTGATTTAATTTGGAAACTCCTTGAAACATATGCATATACCAGTGATGTCCCCAAGAAAAACAATTTTGTAACTGTCAGACACATGATGTAATGGTCAGAAGGACATGAAATCAGCTATGCAAATTGTGATACGTAAGTCACACTTCCATTTGTTCTGTGACAGTGTGAAAATTGGAATTATTTTTTGTCAATATTGAAAAAAAGTCAGGGGCTATGTGCAGCGTCTCAGGAAGAAACGGTGGCACTATATTAAAATTATCTGTGATGCTCCACAGCACCCTTGGGTGTGTTTTTTTCATCACTTAACTTGTGACTCAAGAACCATCAGTGTTGTATTTGATTTGTTATTTTAAGAAACAAATACAATGAAAGTATGTTACTATTTACTAAACACCAGACTGGTTGATAATGAAGGGACAAGTCATGTCATACATAGTCTGTTGGTAATCAATTGGTTTAATTTATACCAATTCAATCTCAATGATGTAGGAAGTAATTGCCTAAAAAGTTAATCTGGCCTGACTGGTGTGGCTCAGTGGCTGAGCCTTGACCCATGAACCAAGAGGTCACTGGTTAGATTCCTGTCAGAGCACATGTTGGGTTGTGGGCTCAAGCCTCACTAGGGGGTGTGCAGGAGGCAGCCTATGGATGTTTCTCTCTCATCGATGTTTCTATCTCTATCCCTCTCCCTTCCTCTCTCTCTAAAAATAAATAAAAACATTTTTTTTAAAAAGAGAGAGAGAAAAAGTGAATCTAAAATTCAAATATGTCACCATCAAATAGGCACGTTGCTTAAAAGATCCAGATCACCATGTTAAAATGTAAGTTTGAGGCACTAGGAGTGGCATTAAACTTTTTGGAAGAGAGCAAAATGGTGCATGAAGAATATGGCTTCAGCAGATTGAAAGTCTTTCTGCCAATTACATAACTTTTCTAAGTTCAGCTCTCCCTGTATATGAAACCATGACTGTGACCATTTATTCCAGAATTCCTGCAAGGACTTAATGCTTTGATGCTTGTGAAATGCTTAGCACAGCGCCTGGCACGTTATTTCCCCCAGTTTTCCTTTTGGAGTAAAAAATTGCTTCAAGTGCAGCTAAACTCGGAAGTAAAATGCAAGCAACAATAAATAACACAAACTCCTAACTGTGAATAGTCAGAGTTTCACTTAACGTCAATTCAACTGAAAAAAAAAAAAAAGACATGCATAATTCTCCCTTGTTCCTTATGGTAAAATCAGATATTTCCCAGGCTGGCATATTTGGCATCAAAATGTGAGACAAATATTGAGAAAGTAACAGTGGCAGTAGTCATCTACTTGACTCTTGATTTTTACTGGAGGGAGAACATTTTTTGATCACCTGATCTCTTTCTGAAATTCTCCCCGACCCCCAATTCCAAAAGGCACAGGACAGTGACCATCCATAACTATGGGCCCAAAATCCCTACTTCAAGTAGAAATGTGCTTTGATACTTTCTGTTTAATTTTTAAAATTCACATGAGTTTTGACTCTTACTGTATGATATATTGGTATTTATTTTTAAAATAATGTTTTTCTCTGCCTTTGCATAATCTCAGTTCAAACATCAGCCCATCAGTGCTGGGCTTTGAAAGGGTTTGAACACCACCTCTTCACTTGGGTGGGCCACGTAGCTGAGTCCATGAATGCTCTTAGCACAGGCAAGGAGCTGCTCCATGTGCTGGCTGTGTGCAGCCCTGGAAAGGCCTCTCTCTCACTGGGCCTGGCTGCCTTCAAGGGGCAGCTTCTCTTCCCCGGGCTTGGGGACACTAATGAAGAATCATAAGATCCTAGATCTATGCCCCGGGAAACAGCATTCAGTGTGCTAATCTGTTAACAACTCGTGTTGGAAATATTTCTGCTTTCCCTTTGATCACGTGCCAATCTTCTTCCATGAGTGTGTGCCCAGGAGTCACTGGTAGTCTAACCTACGCAGGTGCCAGAACAACTCGCAAATGCTAATATAAGTAAGCAAAGAAAGACTGCACCTGAAGTCAGTAGCTACCAAAGGATGAGACCAAGCTGAAAATAGTAAGAGACACCTGTTGAGGCTGGTTTAATAATATAAATAGACGTGATATGACCAAAAAACAAACAAACAAAATAATAGAAAACTAACATAAAAACTTAAAGTGATACAAGATAATATTGCAACAGAACAACACAAGAACATAAAAGTTTCCAGAAAAAAATATTCGTTCTAAATGTTAAAATAGAGCAAGGAAATTGAACAATAGACTGGACCATGGTGAGTATTCAGTTAATGTTTTAGAAGATAAAGGGACAAACAATCTCATAGTATAGAGCAAAAATACAAAGAAATGGTAATAATGAGTGAAAAGATAAGAGATATGGAGGATAGATTTAGAAAACCTAATATGAAAGTAATGGGAGTTCAGAAGGAGACAAAGGAACAGTTTGGAAAGAATAATCAAATATATTTCAGAAGAAAAATAATTTGCCCTAAAAAATTACTTGTTTTTTTCATATCATAAAGGCTTACTAAGCATCAGAACAAATGAAAGAAACAACAAGAATTTTTTAAAAATAAAGTTTAAAATAAGATGGAATGCAGCAGAGCAAAAAGGTCAGATATCATGAGTAATACAAATGACTTTACTCATCTCATTAAGAGATAAAAAATCTGAATATATCTGGATAAAGGTTCTAAAATCAGAGGATAAAGAGAGAACCACTTACACAGAGAATGGCGGGAGACCATCATTTATTTTTCTATCTGTGAGTAAAGGATGATAATTTCAAAATTACCAGCATGTCCAAGATATTGGAAAGCCAGAAAAAGACATTTCCACACATACAATGACCTTTTTCTAAAGAAATTACATAATAAAATATGCAAGTCAAATAAAAATAAAATTGAGATACAGATCTCAATGTTGCAAATAATGGAGCATAAGAATTAGGCGAGACCAAATACAATAAAATTTACAATTAAATCTAATTGGGTAATAATAATACTATCTTTGAGTTTTAAATGACTTACCATTGTCAGCCATTTTTCTAAGTATACTATGTATTATTTATTATTACTTTCCTCATATGCAGGAAAAAGATCACATTTTTCTATGATTTTTCCTTTGGTAACGTTTCCAAGGTCATACAGCCAGGATTTGAACTCATGCAGATTGATTCTGGAACCTGAACAAGTATCCTCCACACTATAAAACCTCCATAAATAGCCTCATATTAATGCATGAATAAATTATAGTGCAACTGTTAAGAAACAATACTTAAAAAGAAAGAAATATACCACAATAAAAATTTAATAACTGATTGGAAATAGAATCACATATTAATTAATCCTGGGGGTAAATACAGGAATTAAGAGTGGAGAAGCAAAATTAAGAATGCAGACAAGGAGTGTGGTAGAATTATTATTTAATTTTGGTAGAGAGTTATAAGTTTAAATGTGACAGCTAAAAATATCAATAAAATAAGATATATAACAGAACTTTATATTAAAAAATAGAAAAGGCTATAAAAATATTCAAACCAGAACCAATACAAGAAAGAACAAGAATTTTAAAGAAGAAAATCTAAAATAAGATGGAACTCAGCAGAGCACAAAGGTCAAATATCATGAGCAATGAAAATGGCTTTACTCTTCTCTTTAATAGACAAAGACCACAGTTCAGATCAGAAAAACAAACCAATAAGAAAAAAAATATTTAGGTAGGTTTATAAGAGATGTACCTAAAACAAAATAAAAACCAAAGTTTAAAAATAAAAGACAGCTACAACTATATCTATGATTCAAATTCAAACCAAACCAAAAAAAATGGCATTATTAATGTAAGATAAAGTGGAACTTAAGGCCAAAACATGAAATAGGTAATGAGAAATATTTTTAATTGTTGAAACCAATAAAACATACTACAAAAACATATGGCTACATAAGAATAATTTGATGAAACCATAATCACAGTGGGAGATGTTGACCCTCACAGATTCCAATGGATCAGGTTGGGGGAGAGAGGAAGATGTAAAGAATTGGAATAATAATTAATGAATTATATTTAGTTTATATGTGTGTTAATGTTTACATAAATGTGTGATATGTGTGTGCATATATTTACACACACACATACATGTACACACAAATATACTATACTAGAGGCCTGGTGCATGAAATTTGTGCACAGGTGTGGTCCCTAGGGCTGGCCAGTGATCAAAGCACAAGCATCTGGCGTGGAAGGGCAGGTCCCAGGTGACCTCTGGGCACTGGGTGGCACCTGGGTCCCAAGGCCCCCATGAGCTCCCTTCTGCTTAAGTCATCAGGCCCCGCCCAGCTCCGTCAGCGCCTGGGAGCCTGGCAGCCTCCCTGCCCTTCGCCACAGCCACTGGTCAATGTCTGTGGGGCAATCGGCAGGGCGATTAGGCCCTGCTCACACCCGCCTTTGCTTGGTGCCACCTGTTCACCTGCTTCACCATCCCGCTGTAGTCTTGCTTTTGTTGGGGCCCATTGTGGCTGGCAGCACCTCCACTGCCACCTGCTGCCAGTGCCACATCACTGATGCTCCCCATGTTCTGTGCCACCCTCTGGTGGTCAGTGCACATCATAGCGAGCAGTTAAACTGCCGGTTGAATTCCCAGTTGAGGGGACAATTTGCATATTAGGCTTTTATTATATAGGATATTACAAAAAATTACTCATCATATTTCCATTACACATTTACAAAACTTTGATAATATGCTTGGCTACAAATAAAACTGTAAACATCCAAAATGTTGATCTTATATAGGTCATATTCTCTTATTATGATGAAAGAAAGCTAGAAATCAGCATTAATAACAACCAAACAAAACTCATTCGTGTGATAATGAAAAGGATAACTTAATTCCTAAATCAAAAAGTAAATCAAATTGAGTGATAAATTATCTAGATATTAACAGGAAATGACACTTTATGTTTTAAAAAGTTTGAGCAGTGGCTAAAGCTGTATTTGAAAGAAAATGTGTAGCTCTATCAAGCAAGAAACTACACTAAACATGCAACTTAAAGAAATAGAAAAACAGCAAAAATAATCTAAAAGAAAGTTGGCAAAGGAATTGTGTAAGAATAAAAGCTGCAATTGATTAATTAAAAATAAAATAATAGCCCTAACCAGTTTGGCTCAGTGGATAGAGCGTCGGCCTGGGAACTGAAAGGTCCCAGGTTCGATTCCGGTCAAGGGCATGTACCTGGGTTGTGGGCACATCCCCAGTAGCGGGGGTGCAAGAGGCAGCTGATCGATGTTTCTCTCCCATTGATGTTTCTGACTTCTCTGTCCCTCTCCCTTCCTCTCTGTAGAAAATCAATAAAATATATGAAAATAAAATAAAATAAAATAACAAGTATAAATGACTAGTAAAATCAAAGTAGATCCTTAGAAAAGACAAAATTGATCAACCCCTGGCAAGACAGACTAAGAGAAAAACATGAAAACATACAACATGAGCAAGAAAAGGCACCATCACAGTCACCGAAAGGGCTCTGAGTTCATCTGAAGAGACAAATGTAATCACATCTCTTCGCTGTTGCGGTTGCCTTGGAAAGCTTCAGCTTGACAACGGCATCAGATAAAGACTTCTTTGTCTTCGGTTCCTCAGAACAGGCCTATAAATGGATTTGTATTTCTACCAGAGCAAAACATTTGAAAACTGCACTAAAACAAACCATAACAAGAGTTTAAACAGAGTGTTGTGGGGATTTCATGACGTATGTTCATACAACTCTGTTTTAAGTGACATCTGTCTTCTCCCGGGTGCCAAGTGTAATCAAATGCCCTCGGCCTTGCTTTGAAAGGAAAATCAACGCACCATGTTTGTACTCGAATCACAAGGGCCTAAGACTCCTGCCCAGAAACAGAGCCCCTCCAAGTGTTTCTCGGTCATTTCTGGAGGCCCCTGAGGAGATGCCTTGCATGTCCCAGCCTGTGACAGCAGCTGCCACCTGGAGCTGGCCTTTCCCGCTCTGTTACCCTGCTCTTAGGGCACACCATGCTTCCTGTTCTCCTGCATCCAGCTTTCCACCATCTTCTTTCTGCTGGGAAACCATCTGATCCTCCTCTCCCCGTCCATGCACTTGAGTGGCTTTTGTTTGCCTGGCTCCAAAGGTGGGTCTATGACTTGGACCTGGCCAATCAGAGCTCTCCTTCTCCTATATCTAGTGATTGGTTCAAGGACAACGGGGGGGGGGAGGCGGGCCAAGCAGAGGCCAGGAGGTACCATGGCATTTTACTGGCCATGCTGGAAGAGAGGTCAGCATTCTTTCCACTGGACATGAACTGCTCGCAGCCACTTTGCCACTACGTGGAGTCTCGTTATGAAACCACCTGGGAAAGAGCAGAGCCAAGAGGAGGAGGACTTGGACATCATTGAGGCCCCTGGGACAGCCTTATAACTGAAACCAGCCTATGCCTGACCTTTTCGGTTCCATAAACGAATGCATTCTTTTTTTCTCTCTTCCTTAAGTCAGTTGAATTGAGTTGTCACTGGAGCCAAGAATCATAACTGAATTATTTGTTTGGCAGAGCATCTATGCTTGTATTCAACCACTTGCCAAGTCTCTTTTGAGCTGTTCTGATGGCTTTTACTTTTTACCTGTCTTTTCAGAGAAATTTACAACTTACAGCCCAAGGAAGTGACTGCAATTCCATCCATATTACCCCTGGCTCCCACTTCCAGCCAAAATGCCTCCCACTTTTCTCATTTACACCAGTTCATAGCAGAGAATGCACACAGACATGGGGGCAGGGGAGCTGTGAGGGGGTTGTTTACAAGAGCGGATTCTCTCAAAGCCAGCGAAGGAGTCCTCATGCACCACGTTCCCAACCGGGAGACAAGAAATGTGTCCCTTAAGCACCCAGAGCCATTGCCTAGGAAATGACTTAAAGAGGAGGAAATAGGTAGGGAAGAGCTCTAACATCAGATATTGCCATTGACGCTGCACGCACACACCTTTGAGGCCTTTAAAAATTTGTCCTAACATTTCAACATTTTCAACTCACTGACTCAGATTTTTTCAAGATAAATAAACCTTCGCAAATTTGTCCCTGCCAACCACGTGGATAGATTTGTCCTCTCTCCTTTTTGTCATGTCAGCTGCTGTCATACAAAGGGTGAGAGAAACACACACGCACACTCTCTCTCTCTTTTGCTGGTCAGAGATTCCCTGAGTGTGTGTCCTGCTCAGTGTGAAGCTGGGAACCCTGGAGAAAAATGGGGGTGGGGGGAGAAATGTTGCCTTAAGAATGCTTACAATTCTTTTTGTTGTTGGGATCTGTTCTTGGGGATGGTGTAGGATGGGGGAAGCTTGCCCTTGTATCTTCCTCAATAAACTCTCATTTACACACATTCACATACACACACACACACAAATACATAAATCAAGACCACTGAAATGAAATCCAGGCTCACGTCACAGAGCAGCGGTTTTATGAGGGGAACCTGTGCTTGCTAATTTCAAGAACAAATTATTGTGCTTTATTTAGTGCAGTTCAATTTATACACTTTTAGCTACAGGAAATAAAAAATAAAGCCCACAGGCCAATTTTAATTTGGTCAATGTTTTTCTCTCACGAGCGCCCCATGGTGGAAACTGGACGGCATCAAATCGGAAACCCCTCTGGGCTCTCTTGCCTAACAGAAAGCACAGCCACTCGAACTGAGGAGTTATCGCCCTTCGGTATCAATGATGCTTAATAGACTCGCATTATTAACAGAATAACATTTCTATCTGACAAAGCTGGAGTCAATATTTAATAGATTTAGGTCCTATTTAGCCACTGGATTTGGGGAAACCTGACAAAATGAAACTCAGTGTGCAAGTTAATAGATTCAAAGATTACAAAATGAACGTTTCTGTAAGTGTGCATTCCTCATAGATGTTTGAGGCAATGAGTAAAGGCGATCCAGTATCCTTTGATCATTTCCTAGTTAATATTTTTAGATAGGGCAATCCTGAGTAAATATTTGGCCTCGATTAAAAGAGTTATTTTAGCAAACAAAATATAAAACCAAATGCTTTGGGGTTTTGTTGTTGCTGTTATTATTAAGGAAGTACTAGTGAGATTTTTCTATATAAAACAACTTATTTAGCCTCCATGAAAAGAAATTCCTTTTCATAGTCTAACCACCGTTAAGAAAACTGGAAGGAGCATTTGTTCCAATGGCCATGAGAGGTGACTCTCCAATCCATTGGATCGGATCAGGCTGCTGAAGGCCTGAGGGTTCGCCATGCTGAGCACTGCAGAGGCTCAGAGCTAAGAGTCTGGAGTTATCAAAAGGGAACTGGGCTTAAGCCTCCCTCTGCCCTAGCCGGCTTGTCCTGGGCCTCTCTTAAATGCTGCGAGTCCATTTCCTTGTTGGTAAAATGGGAATAATCATTTATGTCCTTCTTCCTTCCCAGAGCTAGAGTGAAATAGCTTTTGTGAAAGTCTGTGCACACTAAATCTCTAAACAAATGTCACACTGCCTGGGTCCAAAATCCAGCTGCATTGCTGAGTACCTTCAGGGGAGTCATTTAAATATGCTGGGCCTCGGTTTCCTCACCTGTGAAATTGGTATAATAGTACTTGCACGGTAGGTTTCTTGAGAACTTTAAATGAGTTAATTCATGCAATTTATTTAGGTGGTAATAATGACTGATGCATAATAAGAACACAATAAATGCTAGCTCCTCCTTCTCCTCCTCCTCCTCCTCCTCCTCATCATCATCATCATCATTTCATCCAAGGTGAGAAAAATCTAGTCCCTGAAAACTTCAGAGGCTTATTTAAAGTCACAATTCCAGCCCTGACCAGTTTGCCTCAATAGATAGAGTGTCAGCCTGCAGACTGAAAGGTCCTAGGTTCGATTCCGGTCAAGGGCATGTACCTTGGTTGCGGGCACATCCCCAGTAGGGAGTGTGCAGGAGGCAGCTGATCGATGTTTCTCTCTCATCGATGTTTCTAATACTCTATCCCTCTCCCTTCCTCTCTGTACAAAATCAATAAAATATTTTAAAAATAAATAAATAAAATAAAGTCACAGTTCCATAGAGAAAGCGTGGTGCCAGGTGACAGAGTGCTGTCTAAATGTTACTCTCCATGCCATGTTGTGGTGCTGCATATCCTGGCACATTCTGACAGGGTGCCACCCTCAGTGGCATTGACGGTGCCCTCAGAAGAGAAAGCACCTCTTGCAAACTGGTAGTCCCGGGATGTAAAGTACAGCGCAAGGAAGAGTCAGTAATACTGTAGTAACTGTGTATGGTGCCAGGTGGGTCCTGGAAATATACGGGGAGGTGGGGGTGGGTGGGGGTGGGGGGTGCTTTGTAAAGTGTGTGATTGCCTAACCACTATGCTGTGCCTCTGCGATGAATACAAAATAATACTGAATGTAAACCGTAATTGAAACGTAAAATTTTAAAAGAAAAAGATGAGAAAGCACTTCTGATTGCAGAGGGTGATTGGTTAAACTAAAAGGAGACCCAGCCACAAAAGCCCCACCTTTGCAGCGTGCACCGGGGCACTGATCAGCAGCCCGGCCCGGCCGAGTCAGCAGGGACAAATCCTTCAGGAGGCGTGGTGGGGAGGAATGCAGGAGGTCACCCCACATGCTCCGAAGGAGGGAAAACAAGAGAAGCCCAACTGCCCTATCGCTGACCCTGGACTGGGAAGAGGACCATAAAAAATGTCATGCTGACTGATGGCGAGGTGATACGGTGCGGAGTGGTGAACCAACTCCCTTTCAAGGTTGGCGTGTGTGCCGAGGAGCCTCCCTCCTCAGAGCCGGGCTTGTAAATCTCCGTCGGTGCCGGTCTTTATAAATACGGGCCTGGGCTGCAGCATGACAGACACTTTATCTTCTAAGTGAGAACTCCGTGTGCAGGGACCCTCTGCAGAGGCGGGGAACTTTCTTAAGAGAGATGTGAGTGTCCAAGCCTACCTCCCAGCCCACCCACTTGGCCATGGCCTTCGGCCTCTCACCTTTCCAAGCTCCATGCACACTCTCCCCACCCCCTTACAGCCAGACTCCCACTCCCGCTCCTTTCATAACAACAGTCGGGTCCCTATCATTTTTGCTTCCTGAGGGAAAATAGTCGGACATCGCTCAGAGATGCCAAAGGATCTGTCAGGTGGCCTGAAACGTCAGATGCTTCTTTGCCTGTGGGCTGACGGCTTTCACACAGTTATTCCTGCTCCGTGGGAACCCTTCCCGGTGGCCAGCACGACGCTGTGATATTTGGGAAGCAGGTGGTGTGAGGACTGAGATGCTGGTGTGGGAGTCTTCTTGTTACTCTTGTCACTTTCTCCTCTGTCTCATCCCCTGTCCTCTTCTTCCTTTCTTCCAGTCCTGTCTCTGACTTTTCCTCCTGTGTTTCATGACTCATTTTCTCCAAAACGTAGGTATTTCAGAAAGGGGTTTCACAGAAGCTCAAGTTATTTTACTTTCCTTTCCTCCCTATGGTCACCCAAATCACACCAAAACAATGCCTCTGGTATGCGATGAAGCCGAAGTATCCGACCACAAGCAAACATTAATTTTTAAAATTATCTTGATATTCAGCCCACGTGTTTGGACTGTACTGTACGCTGAAACTGCTCCTCATTCACCATGAAGGGAACTGACCAGATGATGTCTAAGCTCCTTCCAGTGCTGGTTTCCCAGGAAATGTTCACGATCCACTCACTCCTCTTCCCTCATGGGAACCTCTCTGGACTTGCAGTCACTCTCCACAAAGGAAATTTACCCCAAACGATGTGAAGTCCGGGGAAAGCACCCTTGAAGGGACGTCAAGTCCTTTGGGAACAAACAGTTTTCATGTTCAGCACAGCCTGCTTCTGAGGAAGTTGCGTGCCAGAACAAAGCTGCCCGGGTCTTGAACCGAAGCCGCCACCTCCCTTATTCTTAGCCTCTCTTACTCTGACCTTAGGTTCCTTTCCACAAGGTATTTCAGAGACAAGGGTGTGTTTCCACAGGTCACTTGGGCTTCATTTGAGCCCAGGTCGATAGCTCAGGGACCCCACAATGAGAATTGATTGTGCTTATCTAATAAGTCGCCTGCCTCTGAATTAATGTCCCAGGGGAAATGGAATAGTCCTTGGCTGATGTCCCCTGCAGTACACGTAGACCAGATCCACACCAGCCATCCCCTTGACCTCCTGGGAAGTAGGTAAAAATGCCACTTGTCTTATTATGATGACGGCAAACACCACCAATAAATTTGCCCCTTTTGAAATGAAAACATACACAGCAGGTTCTATTATTGCTATTAATAATACATTAAGTGGATGCAAAAGTGCCTGCAACAGAAACAACAATCAGAACCCCAAACCAGGGAGAATTAACTCTGAAGTTTGCAGTACACAGTATATCACACTCACACAACCAATTAAAAAGTCATGTCATCTTGTTTGGAAAGTATCTATTGATTTCCCAGTTCATCAGATCCCGGTTGATGTGTCTTTCAATGGCCTCGATGACATCATCAATATTTTTCTATTTAGAATAATGACTTATTTTATATGCCAACAGCTATAAAAAACAACCCACCTATATATATTCCTACCGACACCAGCTTAAGAGCCATCTGGTTTTCTCTCCTTAACATATGATATTGGTAGTCTGGGGCAAAAGAAATGTTTTGGTCTTGTCATGAGACTCATTTAGAGACCACAGTAAATTTGTTTAGTTTAAAAACCAACCACTAAATCATATTTTCTCTATTAGAGGCTGATGCTCTCCACTGCATTTGGTGTCCAAATTACATTCATTTTAGAGTGAATTACATTCATTTCAGAAGCAGCCCCAACTCCCTTCTCCCTCCTGTCCAAAAAGGCAATCTACTCACCAGCTGTGTGATCTTTGGCAAGTGACTTAATCTCTGGGAAACTCATTCTTCTCATTTATTTAATGGGGGGGGGGAGTGCATATTACTTCTTTTGACCCTCACAGTTATCCCACAAGGTCAGTATTGTTATTAGCCCCATTTGATGGACAGGAAACTGTGGCACAGAGAGGCTAAGTAACTTGCTTCAAAGCAACACAGCTGGTATGTGATGAAGCCATAAATCTTTATAAACAAATATACTTGTCTTATAGTTCTGAGAGGGTATTCAATAACACCAAAATGCTAACTGGGGCACTTGGCCGGCGCTAAGGAGGCGTTATGGCAGGGCAGGCATTGGGATTCACACCACCCATGTTCAAATCCCAGCCTTATGATTTGGTACCTATATGACCCTGAGCAAGTGATTAACTCTATGTGCTTTAGTTGTCTCATAAAGTAGTCGTGGTGATAGGAGTGGCACCTGCCTTCTAAGGCAGTGGTAAGGTGAATAGCCTGTGACAGGTACAGTGCCTGACAGGGAGTCAGTGCTCAAGAATGGCCTCTATAATTATTCGTAGGCACTCCATAAATGCTGCTCCCTTCCCCACAAATCCTTAGTGTCACCCAAGTGTCTCCAATATATACCCAATCTCAATCTGTGACTTAAGTGCCATCAAAATCTAGCAGGAAGCTCTCTGCTAGAGGAGTTTTTCTTTCTCCACCAAGGGACAGCACTGAGGAGCTAGGAAGGAGAAACTGGCTGGTGGCTCCTATATTTTTCTTGTCATCCCACAGGATCCATTATTAGCGTGTGCAAAACTGATTAACAGTCCTGCTTGGTGCAGGGTGGTGACCTAATCTGATAGTAAGTGGAAAGAGTTGGACTGAGAACAATGTGGCTTGAGATCTGGCTCTACACAAATTAGCTGCATGCTTTCAGGTACCCACAGCACTATGTGGAGTTTCAGTGTTATTCTCGGTAACCTAGGATCAATTTGATCTCAACTCACAGTGTAGCTGTGAGAATTAAATAGAACACATTGAAGCTAAGTTCCCAACGGTGTCAGCCCCCTTTTCCTATCACCCTCCACTAATCTGAGGATGGGTGCTGAGGAGTCTGTAACTTTTCTGAGTCAGAATGTCTTTCCATTTAAACTGGAACCTGTAAGAGGCAAGGGATTGTCTTGAGGGACTCTCATTATGGTGAGTTTGAACATCTTACCAAGTCTTTGAGGGGGATATTTTAGGACAGTTTTAGAACTTAGAATCTTTTCAAGAAAGGAGCTAATCTAACCAGGCCAAGTTTTAGGACAGAACTGACCAGGTACCAGCCTGGGAAATCTAGTCAATGAACTGTATGTACAGTTCTCAGAGGAGCTGCCCAGATGAGATCCCAGCCAGGAATTGGCGGTTCAGTAGCTTTGAAGATAGTCTCGATGCATTTGTCCATAGCTCTCCTTGTCTGTTTGGCTAATCTCTCCACTTCATTTTTTTTCCCCTTTTCCAAGTCTGTGCCTCAGTTCGGCATTTGCCCAGTGGCCCTTTCTCTTTGAGTAAGTAATGGAGGAAAATAAAGCTGAGGGCAAGAGGCCTTGGGAAAGGTGTCTTAGAGAAGAAACTGAAAGCAGAAGACTGGGATGCCAGTCTTAACTCTTTTCATTAATGAGCCAGGTTACCCTGGGCCAGTCACTTCACTGCCCTAAGCCGCAGCCCCCCTCCCCCCATCTAAAGACCCAAGATTGGAGTTACCCAGTGGTCTTCACGCTGTGTCCCATAGAGTCTTGTGTCCCGTGGCAGTGCCATTGGGCGGACAGAGAGGCCCGGGCAGGAGGTTAAAATAAAGCAGCTTATGGATGAGTTTTTCTTGGCCTGTACAATGGTTTTATTTTCCTTAAATATTGAATTAGTAGCTGAACTTTCAAAATCAGGAGTTTTTAAATTACTAGACTTTGTGATATACATGCAAGATTCTTGGCTTAATAATAGCTCGTTTCTTTTTAGTACTAAATGATACTCCATCATCTAGATGTGCCACAGCTAATCCTTTCACCTTCTAAAAGACATCTTGGTTGCTTACAAGTTTGGAAAATTATGAATAAAGTTGCTATGAACATGCATGTGCAGGTTTTCCGTGTGGATATGTTTTCAACTCATTTGGGTAAATATCAAGGGACATCATTGCTGGAGCATATGGTTGAGACGATGCTTAGCTTTTTAAGAGCTGCCAGACTGTCTTGCATTCCCACCAGCAATGAATGAAACTCTTGTTACTCCACATCCTCATCAACATTTGGTGTTGTCATTGTTTGGAATTTAGCCATTCTAGTGGGTGTTGTGGTATCTTATTTTTTGAATTGTTAATTCCCATGGGTCATGCTGTATAATATTGGGCATCTTCTCATATGCTTTCCATCATCTGTATATCTTCTTTAGTGGGGTGTCTGTTCATATCTTTGGCCCATTTTAATTGTGTATTTTTTTTTAGCTATCAAGTTGTGCAGATTTAGAATATAAGTCCTCTAATAGATATGTGTTTTACAAATGTTTTCTCCCAGGCCCTGGCTTGTCTTTTCATTATTTTAGCCATGTCTTTCACAGAGCAGACATTTTAGAAATCAGGAGTTTTCATACAAGCTGGATTTCTGGCTTCCCGTGGAAGTAGAGCTGGTAACACTGGGACCCATTTCTGTAGGGCTGAAGCCATCTGTCGGCTGCCTCTGTAGTCAGAGGATGTTGTCTCCAGTCCACCAGGGCTGTTCTCATCTATGGGACCTGCCTCCAGCCTTCTCACTGCTGTGACTCCAGCCTACAGGAAGCTCCATTTTCATCAGTTTTCTTTACTGGGTTCCACACAGGATTGCTTTGTATAAAACTGCCTGGTGCTTAGGAAGGAAGTTTACACATGACTGGCTTACACAGCCTTCCTGCTCTTTTACATGCAGCCTATCCATCCACTGTCACATTTGACTTGAATGAGAGAAGAAATCATGTCACAAACACTCTCTGAGTCTCTGAATGGCATCTTCTAATTAGCCTGTTGTGCCCGATCCATTCCAGGTCACTGATCATGACACCTACATGAACATCCCCACCACCTGCCGTGGTGGCCAGTGGAAGTGCCCCAAACTGGCCTTTATGTGGTGTCACCTCCTATGTAGAAAGGAGTGACAGAGTCATCTTATAAGGCAAAGTCATTGAAACCAAAGTTGTAAAAAATAGACATCGTTATACATAATAATCGCCCTTGCCTGGGAAGAGGCTCTCAGACGAAGGCATGAGAATTGAAAGCCAGAGGAACTGTTTGTTTCTTCAAACTGCAGTTTGGAGAAGCAGATTCCTGTCTCTCAGCTCATACTCCTCATGAAGTTTTAACTTCTACCCATAACCTTCTGTGACAAACTCCTCGCTGTCTCCAACAGCCACTCTCCCTTTAATAACCGACCCTCTAAAATGTAGCTGGGTAATGACCAAAGACTTTATTTATAAGTAAATGCTGTTGGTGTGTCCATGTGTCTAGGTTGGAGCCAATGGGCCATGAGCAGAAGCAACAGGTACTATGTCCCAGCCAACGACTTAAAGAACAGGAGGCCCCTCCGCCTCCTTTCCTCCCCATGGCAGGTGAGCTGCTGCCAATCACAACCTCGGGGAGGATGAAGCAGAGCCACCTGAACAACTCTGGGTCTCCTATTTTGTATATTCCATGAGGGAGAACTAAACTTTCACCTATTTTAATTATGATGGCATGAATGTGTGCCCTCGCTATACATCCTCTAATGCCTTGCGTTTGCAATGAGAATAAAATGTAAACCCTTTCCACAAAGCCCTGGGTAATCTCGCCCTTGATGAGCCATCAAACTCTGTTTCTTATTTCTCCTCCCTGTTCTCTGTGCTCCAGCCAACAAGGAGACCCCTTTCAGGGCTCTGCATATGCATCACTTTATCAGGGAGCTTTGCCCATGCCACCCAATGGCACCTCATGCTGTTTTACTTTTCTTCATCATTCTTGTTGCCCCCTGACAGGGAACTGTTACTTGTCCGTCTCTGCCCTGCCTCACAGGAATCTGACCTTCCTGAGAAAGGGACTTTGTGGTTTTGTTCCTGGCTGTAAACCTTTGATAAACTCGAAAAATGTTTATTGGCAGCAGGAAAGAACAAGCTTCTGTTTCTTCACCGGCAAAATGGGGATAGTAACTTCTGCTGTTGAGGCTTGAGGTGAGGATGAGGGGACACAGTGCCAATGGCTTCCCGTGCTGTCTGGCACTTGGTGGATGCTCAAGAGGCATTAACTTCCCAGTTGGAGAGACTGGCTTGTGACTTCCGGCCCGGGCACAGGTGGGTGTGCTCTAGTAGGATGTTTTCCTACTTAAACCTAGAGTTGTTGATTTCTTCTGAATTAGAGAAGTCCCTTTCCAGGGATATTTTCTGTATTATAAGAGAGCTGTCCATTCCTTCCTTCCTCCCAGTCTCGATCACATTTCTCTCTGCTCCCTGGACTACCTGATTATTGGCCCTGTCATTGATCCAGACATCTCTGAAGCTGGAGATGCTGTTTCTCATCATCACTATGACCACATCCAAGCCTGGGACTTTTAGAAACAAAAGATGACCCCAAGATGGCAACTTCAGGGGTTGCTCCCTGCTGACCATCTCTTTCAAGTTGGTAGAAGGAAAGTGTATTGTGTCTTGTATTTCTCCAATTTAAACAGAGATATGCTGATTTAGCACAAATTTCCTATAAAAAGCTGACCTCCAGGGAGTAGAGACTGAACTTGGAAAGTTTTATTCCAAAAGGAGAATATGTCCTAAAGTTATGAGTGACTGAAATGCGAGGGGCTGGAGCTGTTGGAGTAGAATGTATAGCAGAGGTTTTACAACTCCTGTGGTTGTGTTTCCTTCCACAATGCTCAAGTCCTTCCCCCCACCCCATGCACCACCCTTCCCCCTGACCCTCAGCCAAAAGCACCATTACCCTGTTCACCCACTGAAAACGAGGATTAGGACTCTTACCAACAAGCTGCTTCCCATGGTAGAAGAAGCTCTTGGATCAAGTTTTCTCTCTACGGCCACAGAAAACGACAACTCATTTCCTCCCGGCCAGTCAAATGCTGTCTCCAGATGCACACATGTGGATCCCATTGAAGGCACAGAGGCCTCACACATGTCTGAGGTCTCTTCTTGGTAACAAGAAAGTAAGAAAGTGTAGCCATAAAGACAAGTTCTAGAGCATGAGTGTGTGTGTGCATGCGTGAATATGTGTGTGCATGTCTATATGCGTATGTGCATGCACACATAGGTGGAACATTCTTATCAAAGCCTAAAACCCATTTGTGAGCCTCCATAGTGTAAAAGCAGCCAACCCAAAGGTGCTGAGAACCCTGTGAAGTCTGTGCTCCAATGTAAGAGCAAAGAGGACGGAAAAGTCCTCTGGGCAGCAACTGCCACATGAGCTCCGCAGGGAACAGATTTAGAGGCCACAGACCTGTCTTCCAATGCCAGTCTTGTCACTTCCTAGTTCTGGGCTTTTGAGCAGTTTTCTTAATTTCTCTAAGCACTAGCTCTCATGACCTCCTGCCTTTTGGTCCTCTGCAAAGTGGAGATTAATATATTATAAATGTTGGGCATGGAAGAAGGGCTCAAATGGTAGCCATTATCATTTCAAGAACAGGAAGCCAAGGTACATTATGAAAGCACTGCCTCTTCCCGCCCTCCCCCCGCCCCTCCCCCACACACACATACACACACATACTCACACAAACACATATTCTCAATCTAGCTACTAAACCTCGCAGGGGTACCTCACTGTGAGAAGGGCTGCTTTCTGCCACCCGCCCCCCTCCGCAAGTCCTTGCCATTCACAAAGCTGAGTGCCCCAGGCCAGCAGTAAGCAGTTCAGCTTCCAGCCACTCTTTGCCCGGCCCCACTTGGATGTAGAACTAGCCATTGTAAATGTTGTCAATGCTGGCTGAACAGACACACAATAATGACTGCTTGCCGACAAGCCTCATAAAGGTGTAAAACTCAAATAAAATACAAAGTCATAGTTACCCTCCTAATAGTCTGTTGCTTTCATGCACAGCACTATTCTGGTTAAACTCGATTGTGCAATGATTTGTTTCCAATCTGCCTCCTGCACTAGACTGCAAGCTCCATGAGGCTTATTTTGCTCGTGATCACAGCTCGAAGTAGCACACAGTGGCAGGGTGATTAGAACACAGCGGGCCTTCAGTGAATATGTGCTGAATACATACGAGAACGGGAATGTAAAAGTACTTGGAAAGCTGCAAAGCACATACTTATGTCAGATACTATTATTATTATGAGACATCATGCAAATACCAAGTGATTGGTTACCGGGTTGCCCTGTTCAACCAATTTATATATGTATTTAAAAGCTTTCTTCCACTGTCTGGTTTGTAGGCATATCATTTCTACACAAATGAGTATCATGTTTTAGTCATTTCTATAGAAATTCAGCGTGGGGCCCTACCTCAGGAGTATCATTCAGGATTTCATCCTGCACGTTAATAGTGCTTCTTTGGAAAAGCAGATTTCGTTTTTGGATATCGCTATGTGAAGGCTACCTATAGTGTATCTTTATCCATCCATCAATTCATTCATACACTTAAGGACTATTTATTCACCAGTTAACCTCCACACGTCTTGCTTGCATCTATAGATGCCTATGGCGTATAAAGGGTTAAATTCCTACTTTTGTGCCAGGCACTGTACCAAGTACTGAGGCTACAGTGATAAACATGGTCAACAGCCCTTATATGCAGCTCACTGTCTACTGTGGGAGCCTAACACGCAAATGTGGCTTCCGTGATGTGATGTGAATGATAGAGGAGAGGTTTGCACGTGGAAGGGGTGGAGGAGCACAGAGAGGGGAGCACGTGTTTTGGGATGAGTAAGAGCTGTGAGAAGGCTTTCAGTGCTTGTATTTGGCCTCAGCCTTGAAGGATGAGTATGGGGGTGAACTAGGTGAAGATGTGTTTCGGGGAGCAGGAAGGGCATGGGATTTGATGCATAATGGAAGATGAGTAAGTGAAGCGATAGCTGAGGTCACAAAGGAAGTGAGCCTAAATTATCTGCCACCTTGTATTTCCATTGTGAGGATATTTGTTAATGGGGGGGGGGGTGCTGTGAGCTCCTTTAAACTCCATAAGGTACCCAAGTAGCCAAAAAGGGCCCCTGGGACCATGCCAATAGGAGGAAGGATCTCAGCAAAGGAATACCAAGGAAAGAGCTTTAGGCAGATACTAGCCACTTGCCCCCTTCCAGGAGGAGGTAAGAAATAACACACAATACTCCTTCAACCAATTTGGAGATGTCAACATGCTACAGAGGACTTAATCTGCAAATGTCACAACGAGGCTCCGAAGAACGAATTGCGCGATGAACATTTTCCTGCTCTCCGGGATGTGCAAATGCACTTTAGTTCAAAGCAGGGGACATTGTCAAAGACAACATTATTCTTTCAGCAAGCCAAACCAAGTGCTTTTGAAAGTCCCCGACTCTATTCCGAATGCTTTGCAATCTATGCATTTACAATCATTTTCTGAGCTGGGACAATGACACACATATCCACACAACACAAGCTGCCGTGATGAAGTTGAGCTGCCTGGTCTGGTTAAGCTGAAAAGTGCTGTTGTAGGGTGTTTTCATTTAAACATTATAATTTTTTTAAAGAATTCTTGTTATAAATAAAAAATATATATTATTATTCAAGTGCATGCTGAAACTGAATCATGCCATTCTTACATAATGTTTCATTGGATTGTTGCAACCCATAAAGAAATCCAATTAAATTTCCCTTGCAGGCACAGGCCTTCATTCAGGGGGCCTTGAAAAAGCTAGTTTGTTGTATTGTATGGCAGGTGGATGAATCGAGAGGCAGAGAGGGCCTGTCCCGTTTCTTGTCGTGTGACATGATGTGAGGAGAGACTGCCAGCGGTGTTTCAAAGGGCTGCATTATCAGACAGCATAAAGGCCCTCCGCCCGCTGTCCTTTCTGCTGCGCAGCGCAGACTGTGCGCACACCGGTGTCTCCGTCCGATGAGCAGTTCTGAACCCTGTGTGCTTAACACACTGCTTTCTGGATCTCCTGAGCGTTCGCCAGCATCATCCCAGACATCGGACCAAGGTTAAGCGGAGAGTGGGCCAGAGATAAGATCATGTTTGTGAAGCTACTTTAAAGGGAACGTCCTGGAAACCAGATTACACAAACATGTGTTTCCATGACCTAAAAAGAAGGCAGAAGCCAGCGTGTCAGAATTGTATTACTTCACGTTAATCTGTTTCTCAGTTGCTATCTGAATTGTTTATGCATTTCCCGCATTGATGTATATATCACGCGAGGGCTCAATTATTTCCAGACACACGGGGTTTTTGTTTTTAAACAGAAATCCTGCGTGAACAGACACTTTTGCTTTTTTCTCCCTTTAGTATAGAAAAAGCTCTACTAAACTTCTGCCATGGAACAGAAGCTGGCTTTCCGGTGTCAGCCAGGCCGGGGAAGTCAGACTCCTTGCTCTCTATCTGAGCAGATGTGGAGAACTGAGGTCAGAGTCAAAACAAAGAGAAAAACGCGGGGAGCGTGCGGGAGAAGATGCTGCACTTTGTATTCCTTCCCCAAATGCTACCTGGGAACGATTTGACATTCTCTCCCCTCACCGGCTTTTCGGGGTTTTTGTTTTGTGTTCCGTTTCACGGTATTTCCAAAGAAAAGTGGCAATCGCCTAATTCTTTTCTACCATCATTAATCAGCAAACGTGAGATTGCAATTCCACTGCCGTAGAGGTTTTATGGACAAAGATGGCCATTCAACTCTGTCCTTTCCTTCTCTCCTTCGCTCGCTCTCTCTCTCTCTCTACCAGCATATCTCATAATCTAATTTTCAGAATAATTCACTTATGTTTTTCTCCGTGCAAGGAATGCAGTCTTGGATTTTCCCTGCTTAAATACAAAGCAATGGTTTTATTGGTGACAAGATACACAGGCAGATATCATTGTTTTATGGAAAAGGAATCTTGGGGAGCAAAGCATGCGTGAGTGCTGGTCCGAGCTTCATAACTGGGAGCCACACCAGCCTTTTCCAGGCCCAGTGTTTGCAAATCATGGATGTGTCAGAAATGCTTCTTTAAAGTCGGAGTTCCAACGTGAGTGCTGGTGATTATCACCCTTCCCCCGGAGGGGCCAGTGAGAGAGAATCTGGGGCCATTGCCTCCGTGGAGGACAAAGTGTGCTCCCTCCTTTGTTTCAGGTTTCTGAATTTTGTGCCACAGAAAATGTCCCTGTGTAAAGGATAGTCCCTGGATCTAAACGTATCCAAGTGAAATGCACTTCCAAAGGCCTCTCCCATGCAAACGTTTTACAACCAACTCAGAAGTCTGTCTGTCTGTGGAGTCCATGTGTGTTCAGGCGTGTGTGGCTTCCCTTTAGAGGAAACCAAAATTGTTCTTTAGATCCGAAGTCAACCCTCCTCACACATCAAGACCTAATTGGACACAGACTCTTGCCCACAAACTGACCCGGAGTTCTCCAGAAACCGGTCCTGATGAACTATCAAATTCGCCTCGTCCTCAAGGGTCACAACCGCAAATCAGCCTTTTGCTGAATTTGGCCCATGCATTGGCTTTTCAGTGAAACTTGAGCCCAGGGAAGAGCTTTTAACTTCAAATTTAGCAATGAACAGTTCCTCCAATGTGCTTACAGTTTTGTTCTTCTCACAAGGACCCCAAGACACACACAGACACATACACACAGCAAAACACATGATATATACATACCTATCTCATCACACACACACACATCACAAACACAAAACACACATACATACATATGTCACTCACACACACATGCACACACAACACAGACCCATCACACACTACATATATATATCTCACTCACACACACCACACAGCACAAATATGATATATTACACACACACACACACACACACACACACACACACACACACCAGCCCCAGAGTTACAATTTCACCAAAAGAATAACTTCAAAAGGAATTGGGTTTCATGACTCTATCTTATCCTTAAGAAGAACTGTAACTGACTGTTAACTAAATTATTTCCCTCAGAAAAACAAGGCACATTCTGAGAGCTTATTCAAGGTTTAAAAATTAGAGAAAGGCTCAAATGTTGTTGCTCTTTGTAATGTGAGGTTTTCATTTTCATCAAATAACATTTATAAACTGTCCACCAACTGGTCAGGGAAATGGAGCAGAACGCAAGCTAAAAAAAATGCCCCCTCTCTTTTCCGCACATTCAGTGGATCTAAGAGAAATGCGGAGCTCCAGGGAATGTGGCCAAGTAACTCATGCCCTGGGAGATTAACTCCATGTCTAATCAGGCCACTAATTTGCTCTGAGGAATCTATCTGCACCCAATTTTGCCATTTCTAACAGAGCTCCTCATCGTTGTGCAAGAAAATTAAATTTCCCCAAGTATCTGGGGCCACAGGCGTGAGTGGACGTGGGTAGGTAAAAACAACATCTGACGCTGGAGACTTGGATACCCCAAGGCACAGGCTTGATCCAGCAAATGGGACTCTTCATCATGCAAAAGCTGAGGGAGTTGGAAGGACGGACAAGAAAACGAGAGCAATGATGTTGAGATAAGTCACCAACATCCCTCTGCTGGGCAGAATGGTGGTTAGGAAGGAAGTGGGACTTCAGAAAGCCTTTGACAAATAGAAGAGTGAGTGGGCTAAGCTGTGTGGAATAAAAGGCGTGGTCTGAAGTATTTGAGAACTTCAACCATGGAATAACAGGGTACTAACTAGCACATGGTTTTGAAGTTCTCAAATACTTCGAAGGTGATAGTAGAAAACTGGGTCCCTCTCTAGATCTGGAGAAAAAATTTAGGGGTGGGATTTGGGATGTTGAAACACACACACGGGGAGAGGGGGACGAGAGAGAGAGAGAGAGCGAGAGAGAACTAAATCATCAAATAAAAGGTGGTCCTGTGGACTCATCTCTGTTTGGCAATTTCTTGTAAATTTTCACAAAGAACCAAAAAGCCTTAGGAACACACACACATATGCACACAACTCAAGAGAAAGCCCAGGAGCATGTACCACACCTGGGGACTTGCTTTCCCTTGCTGCTGGAGACCTAGGAGGCCTGGAGGAACCAGAGTCCTCCCTTGGATAGACATGTTGGAGTAAAGAGTTCCCCTTTTCCTGAAACCAAAAAGTCTGAGGTTAGGGGAGGGCACAGATTATGAGAGATTTTTGAGATTCAGCTCTGAATAAGTTGTAGCAGGGCCAGAAGAATTGATCTAGACTAGCAAGTGGTACAAAGGGAAAGACAGCAGCTCATCTTAGATTGGGTCCATTAGATGACATCAAGCCATTTAAAAAGAGCTCCAAGCCAAGCCAGTTTTCCAAATGAGCCCTAGTAAATACCACCCAAGAGACAGCGGGGTCTGCCAAGCAGTGACCAAACATTATAAGCAAAATTAGCCAATTAATGGGCTCGCCTGTCTCGTGGCTGGATTGCTGCGCTTGCTGCGGCAGCACCAGCCTGGCCTCTGATCGCACACCCGCCCCCCTGCCGTCCAGGGCAGGCGCTCCACCAGGTGAGCGGCAGAAGGGTGGTGGGCGCAGGAGCTCGCCAGATGGCCGAGCCGCCAGGAGCTGTGCTAAGCTTTTTCTTTGCTGCAAGTTACTCAACACTTGCACTCCATAACCTTCCGGAAGTGATTCTTGATCTGCACTAACTTGCCGACTGGTACCTGAATGGGTGATTTTATTATATCTCCGGTCCCCCTCTCTCGTTCCCCTCTCCCCCACAACATACACGCACTCCTGCTCCTCCCTCCCTGCAAAACCTATTTTTTAAAAGATTTCCCAACAATGAACTAAAAACTCAACTAAGGCTTTGGATTACTACAGCAACTTTTTCTTTTGAGAAATTGAAAAATTTGAAGGATCTTCTTTTATTTCTCTTTACAGCACAGCTGACAAATGACTATCAAATAAAATGAACACTGTCCCCATTTACAGATGAGGATGACCAGTGAAGAAGTGTTAATAACTAACTAGTCTGTGCGTGTCCAGAAAGCTGATGGTGGATTCCTGATTTCAATTACAAGCTGGATGATCGTTCGCAACTGTGCACTTTGGGCTGTTAAAGAATGCTTTTAAGACAAGCGAAGCAAAAACACTTTATCCCTAAATTAAGACAAGTAGAGCTATTTGTTTTATAGGCCACAGACAGAATAAAAATCCTGCCTTTTGTGATGTCTGTAATGTGACTGATGTAGGAGCCTGAATCAATGCCGCTCCTAAATAGGAAGTCATTAGCATAATAATATCACTTGTAATATTAATATTAATCAAAACAGTCTAATTAAATTCAAGAAATACATAGCACATGCTGATATTTTGCCGGACATTGAGCTGGGCTTATAAGAGATCATATTTTATCCTTAAAGGGAGGCATTATTTCCACATTTTATACACAGGGGAGTCAAGAAAGTAAAGGCTTATGAAGGTGTAATTGGAAGAATACTAACTTCCTGCCCCATTCCCCACCTCCCACCCAAGAACCTAGCTTGGTCATACCGAGATTTGTATAGGAGCTCCCTGAGGAGAAGGAGCAGCCTCACATGAAGGAACCCAGGAGTTTAGATAGGAGACTCGAAGTTAGTGAGTGGGGCTCACTGAGGAGCTGAAAGCAATGGGGGAAGGCAAGGAGGGCAGAGGTTGGGAAGAGGGAAACAGCAGTTCACCAGACTCTTGCCCCATCATCACCAGGAGCAGAGATAACACCATCACTCTGCAAACGCATTCAGGGGAGAAAACCTTTAGGCAGCGGGGGAAAGGGACCCGAGGCCTCCAGGCGCAGCAGTTGTGGTTCATTTTATCCGTGGAGCTGTGAAGACACCCCTCAGTGATGGGGAAAGACATGGAATTCCACCTTTGGAAGCTGAGAGCAAACAGAGGTTCCATGGTGCCTAAGGACACACAACACAGGGGTGATGCAGCCTACACAACAATCCACAGGAGACCTGATCCACGCGCCACGGAAATCCAGAAGCTACCCTGTGACTCAGTTCAGGGAATGAGCCACACAACTAAACGTGAACTTCTCTGAGGTTCTTTTTCAGCCAGACAAACGAGGAGCCAGAAGTTTCTCATCCGTCTCTTGCGTTGTTTCCTTTGAAAGAGTCCTGCCCTCAAACACAGGCCTCTTTCCTGACTAAATATGTCATTTCAACCCTGCTCATTCTGCTTGTTACCATGAGGGTGCTAATTCGAGCATAGCTCACTTCAAAGTTGACACTGATCCTCCTCATAAGCAATTGTTTTTCAGCCAGACCCATCAGTGGCTCCCGTCAGCCCCTTTCAAGCATGGCGCCAGCTTTTCAAAATGCTGACAAGAGTTCCCCTCTGTTGCCTAGGACGAGCCATGGTTGTCCTTTTCAGAGCATGTAATTGTCTCCTGCGGAGAGCAGACCCCCTGCCCCACAGGCTCAGCCACCTGTCTCTCCCATCACAGCAACTGGGAGCTCAGACTCTGGCAAACGCTGGGGGAAGTTGAAATAGTTTTAGAGGATGGAGCCAGAATATGGTTATGAACCAGAATGAAAACAGGACTGATGAGTGAAATTCTCTGGAAACTTTAAACTGCTGCCTGGACTGTAGGACTAGATGGGTCTCCTTTTCTGTTCCTAGGGAAGACCAATCTGTGCTGCCTCAGTGGCGATCTAATTCCTTTTTAAGGCTATGGTTCTCCAACTTGAATTTGCCTCACGGGAACTTGTCAAAAATGCAAATTTCTGAGCTCCATCCCCAGAAGTCCTGATTTAGTGAGTCTGGGGAGAAGCCCAGGGAACTGCATGTTTGACAAGCTCCCCGTGATTCAGACGCCGGTGGTCTTGAACTGCACCCTATGAAACACTGCTGTAGAGTCTTAAGCAAACAAAAGTCCTCCACCTTCCTTGGAATTTCAGAAACTTCATACAATTTTTCCTTAGTTCTATTCCCATGGGTTTGGGGACTTACAAGGAGGACAGTCCTTGAAAATAAAACTAACTGCATTTCTCAGAAGAAGACAAGAGCCAAGTGTGAGCCCCTGCTTCCCTTCCTCGACTCTTTCCATCCCCGTTTCCTCACAGGGGCATCTGATGAACTCCTCCTGCAAATCCGAGGATCTTCAGCCAATCAGGATTGTATGTGGGAATATGTTTGTAGCCACAGTTCTCCCATCGGGAGCGGATGGATTTGGAAATGAGTTAGTTACCCATCATCCAGATCCAATTCCCAGGGACAGCCCTGGGGTAGGCATAGGCCTCTCTGCCATCTTGGCCTCTCCACTTCCACTCTGTGGGCTCAGGCCTTGCTTCCCCCCCCCACCACCATTTCTCACATTCCATATTGTCTCCCTCATACTCCCAAACTTCTTTGGATCTTGAGCCCTGGCTTGGACAACACTCTCCTTATAGTTGTCTGCCATCCACCTACCTACTCAGCAGGACTGTACTTGCCCTATGAAACTAGTTGTGGCCAATGAATTGTAGGCAGAATGTACATGGGCTACTTCTTGGATAGGGCATTTAATAACTGACACAAGACCCTCCCAAAGCTCTCTTTTCTCTCAGGAAGAGTGACTAGCAACATTTGAAATGGTGACTGCTCCATTAGCCGGAGTCTCTGAATGACCATGATCGCTGAGCCTCTTGCTGATCTACAATACTTAGATAGTGTGAGCAAGAAACAAACTTAAATCAGATCATGGTTTTAAGGAACTGAGTTTGGGGATTATTTGCTTCTACAACCTAACTTAGCTTGTCCTGGCTATGCAAGTTCTTCCTACTGTTTTCAGTTCTTGCAAATGCCCTTCCTTAGGGATTTAAGCCCTTTCCTTTCATCTCCTGCTATCAGTTTGGGCACTTGCATGAATCAATACGTAGACAAATTGACCAGAATAAGAGAACAGTCCTGTCTCCAGTTGGGGTGAGGGTTTTCCCCACCTTTTACTGGCACTGTTGCTTAACTCAGTATTACCTGCACTTTGATATCCTTGGAGATTGCTAATTCTCCAACGAGGTGAATTTCCTCCCTCTCACTGAACTTGCTGGTAGGTGGCTCTACCAGGTCATACTTCCTTCTCTTCCTCCTGCCCAGTGTTGCTGCCCTGGCTAATCAGAGTGAACCTGTTCTCAGAGTGACAGGGGAGACTGTTAACTTTGAAATAGAAATAGCTTCATCACTAAAAGTTTTTGCCTACAGTTGGGAAATTATTACAAGTAGATCCAAACTCACTGCCTCTATTTTTCATGAGGACCATACTGTAACTGCTAGAAGTAATTCATTTCCAGCAGTTGCCTGTCTACCTTGTGTTCCGATTCCTAAGGACAGTTGGCAAGTGAACCTCCTCTGCTGCAGGCTTTCACGTGACTATCTTGTTTTGCAATGATGACAAATGAAATTACTGCAGGTCCTGGAGCCTTGGTCCCTGGAAACCATCAGCAGATGACAGCTCCTTCTATTTGGCTTGTAACAAGCTCTTCCAGTTAACTAATCACCAGACAGAGCCTTCCATCCAGAATGCAGAGTTTCTTAATCTTATTTTGAAAAATTAATTGTGCAACCTCAGGACTGGAATTATTCCTCATCAAGAATTCCAAAATTGAGACAGTATAAAAGGGTAATTATAATCCCAAAGACATGATGACATAAAAAGGAAAAATCTAAAGAAGTGATATGCTTGAAAACAGTGAAATTTCAGACTATATGAGGGTAACATATAATTTCCCATGTAAAATTTGTGCTACAATTACAATAAGTGAAAAATATCTAGTTGAGAGTCAATGAAAGGGGTTCCTCTGGAGAGAGAAGATTATTTCTTTCTTTTCCTAGGACTTTCCTCTTGTTTTTCACTTAAGAGCCCTCACTTAGCAGCTCTCGAGCCTTCAATTAATGTTTAATGAATTTGAAATGATTTCATGCCTAAATGTTTTAGCTTAGTATATGTGTGATATGTGATGTGTGTGTATGTGCATATGTGTACGTGGGAAAAATAGAGAGAGATATAAAGGTATGTGAACACTAAATTCATTTCTTTTACAAATATTTATTGAATAACTACCATGTACCTAGACACTAGTCTAGAAATAGAGAATTATTAGCCTTAAAGATACACAGAAAAAAATAATAAACACATTACATTCATGTCATAAATAAAATTAAGATGAAGGAATGGAGAACGATGGATGAAGTGTAAGAGTGGTCAAGGAGCCTCTGTGAGCAGAAATATGAATAAATCCAGAGTTAGATATAGCAGAAGACATTCCAGAAGACATTCCAGAAAGATAAAACAGCCAGTACAAAGGTCCAGAGACAGGACCTGTTTGTGTATTTTGGACACAAACATGCTGCGATGGCTAGAACAGAGTGAAGGACAGAGAATGGTAGGAGGTGACACCAGGAAAGTAGGTAAAGGCCAGACCACACAGAGCCTTTTATGTCATGGTGAAGACTGTATTTTGTTCTGAAAGTGAAGGGAAACCACTGGGAGATTTTAAGCAAGAGAATTACATTATCTAATTTACATTTCAAACAGATTTTCCACTGCTGCAATGTAGAACCTACAGGTTATGGGTTACAAGAGCCAGTTACATCTGTTACATTGAGTTCCATTCTTCATGATTAAGATTATAATTGGCTTTCCATTGCAAGGTAGTATGATTACCAGAGCCTCCACTTTTCAGATGCATCCTTTGCCTTTTCTCTCAGAGTCTCACTATGGAAACATCACTGCAATAAAATCAAAGACCAGGAAATCAAACATTGCTCCGTATGCATTTTAGAATACAAGGGGGAGTTCCTGGTGTCCCGGGAGAAGAAGGTAGATTAAAAGTAGAATTTGTACCCCTTTCTAGCCTATCCACCCTTAATGCTATATCAAATAATTCCCAGCTCTGAAAAATTGACACAGAATAAACAATACCCACATTTATAGCACCTCCAATTTTAGGCATTAACCAAGATTGAGCCCTCTCTGATTGGCTTCTGGCTTCTTACCTGTTTGAGTTGGCATCAAGACATTTTCAAAGGAAAGATCATATATTTCAGAGGCCTCTCCAAATTAAAGTTTCCTTCTGCCACTAAGAACCTCACAAGATAGTTTCCCTAACACGGGCATGCCCTTATAGCCTTCTACAAAATACAAAAGATTTTCATGTCCTTTGTTTTTAGAGCATGAGGCTGCTTCAGAGACAGAAAGACACAGAGAAAAGATAATAGGTAGCCCATGAAGGGAGGTGCGCTCTACCATGAAGGGCTGGTAGTGGCCTCTGAAAGATTTTCATACTCCACCAGGAGAAAGAAGCCTTCTCCTCAGGCTGAAGTCACTTCTGCCACCACTCCTCTAAGCTCAGACTTCAGAACATGTCTAGTCTGTGTGATCGTTTTCAAGAGTTGTAACTTCTCTGGCCTTGGTTTCCTCCTTTAAGGAAAAGGGAGCTGGACTATATGATTTATAGGGGATGAATTTAGCTGTAAATTTCCAATTCTCAGAATCACACACAAAGAGAATCCAAACCTATGTATTCCAAGACCTAGCCTTATAACATGAAGATTCAAGCATGAAATCCAAGACCTACTCTAATTTTGCTTACCCTTACATATTTCACTATAGGTATTGTTCTATTTTCGTCAAGGAAATTAAAGCAGAAAGACAGGAAGGAAGGAAGGAAGGAAGGAAGGAAGGAAAGAGAGAGACCTAAAAAATATACAATTGATATCCCTAGATAGAGAATAGCGTTGTTTCCAAATACCAGGGGAAATGAGTTTTCTGCTATCCTCTAGGTAACCTACGTGTGTGGGGCGGAAACATTTGGTGGCCTTGGCTCACATGTCAATCTTCCTGCTCACACCACTTACTTTAGAAAATGTTTTGAAAAAAACACTTTCTTCTTCCTTAGCATTTTCCTTTGACACAAATGGAGAGATTTTATGTGACTAACTTCTGCAGCAGGTCTTCGCATGGCAAAACACTCTTTTGTGTTGTAACCAGCTCATGGCAATAAGAAACAGCTGGCTGCCATGGGGACCCTCTAACTGTTCTATCTTTCTCTTACCTTAACTAGCGCTCCCTGGAGAGTGGATTTGGCAGTCAGAAAGACCCTCTAGGAGACATCATTATTGGGATAAAATGCCATTTAATCAGTTCTCTGATGAAGAAAATAGAAAGGAAACCCAGGTTTTGATGCAGAAGATGAGACCAATCAACTGACTTATTCAGACCTAAGAAGCAACTTCGAGAGGCCCACGCCACGCCATCTCTGATTTCATGTCTCTGCCCATAATGAGGTTCTGTCTCCTGTTGTAATTTGACCATCTTGGCTCAAGTTGAGAAACACCTGTGGTATTTGAATCTCGTGGAGCTAGTGGCTCCTAAAACTCTGAAACCTGAGAAGCAACATCTGTCTGCCTTTCTCCTCTTCCAGCAACCAGTCTGTGGCACTACCAGGGAGTAAATGCTGAATAAGGCCTGGTGGCTGATGCTGAACATGGGAGACTCAGCAAAACACCACGCCTTCGGCATGTGGGGCTTTCTGTCCAAGCTGGTGGGTGTCTCTCTTTCCTTTCCTCCTCACACACTGCAAAGAACATTTATTAAGCAAATTCTCCCACAGCATAAACAGTGTGGGAGTCTCAACAATTGGTGTGTACTCGATTTTGGTCTGCAGCTTGTCAGGATCATGATTCATAACACAGAGCCATTTGTCTTGTGTTTACCTACAGTCTGAGGGACATCAGCTAACAGGAATTAGAGTGGTCGTTTGCTGGCCCTTTTTATTCAGTTCAACACAGAAGAAGGTGGAGGCAGGAATGGGGAAGAAACCTAGAGCTCAACAGGAGAAGGGGCAGGTGAGGGGGTTGCTGGCAAACAGGGGACAGAGTTGAGGACATCATCTTTCTTGCCTCATTTCTGAGGTTCTTCACCCTTTCCTAGAGAGCCTGAAGCTGGGAAAAGGTTTTATTTTCTAATTCAAACTCATCATTTCTCAAGGTTCTTCATGGGAATTTAAATATCTCTCTCTTTTCTCTCTTTACCTTTGACTGAGAGTTAGATGGATGCCCGTATTTCCAAGCATGGGCAAGGAATGGGGTCTAAACCCCTAACAGTGAACGTAGGAGGTGGATGGCCTGGTCCTCTGGAGGATGATGGGCACCCCAGCATTCAGTCCCTGGAAACCCAGCCAATCAGCCCCAAACCAGCATGACTGGTTTGGGAAAGTAGAAGCCCCAAATAAAATTGGATGTCCTTTGGGATTTCCGAAGTGAACTTCTGAGAAGGGTACCAGCGAGGCAACAATCTGAGAATGAAAGTGATTTTGGAGTGCAGCATAAGAGAGCAGAGAAACCGCAGCTGTGCTGGGCATTGCCCCTAATGCTAGGTGTACCCATTAATGCTAGTCAGATGTTGGTACTCTCTGTGTAAAGGTTGCAAACTGATTCATTAGATGTCTGGCTAATCACAGATAGTCCTAATATTTAAATAATGGAATGCACACAAGATTCACTGATTATTATTTGACATGCTACCCCTCTCAATCACACATGTTTTTAAATAGGGTCTCTGGAGTAAAACCAAGAAGCAGTTCAGTGCGAGGGTTCAGAGGTTCTCCAGAGCCAAATCATACTGAATCTGAGTTCTGGTTCCGTCACCTGTTGTGGTATTATTTTGGGCGACGTATTAACCTTACATCTCAGCTTCCTGGCCTGTCTATGGGGACTACAACAGTGCCTACGTCACAAGGTGGTTGTAAGCATTAAAGGAAGTATGAGTGATGATTCTTTTTATGTATCAACTTGGCTAGATTCTAATGCCAAGTTGTTCGGTCTGACTCCCATCTAGATGTTGCTGTAAAAGTATTTTTTAGAGGTGATTAACATTTAAATTAGTAGATTACCCTCCAGAATGTGGGTGGGCCTCATTCGATCAGTTGAAGGCCTTAAGAGAAAGGTCTGACTTTCTCCGAAGAGGAAGGGACTCTGCCTGAGGACTCTGAACTTGAGACTGCAACATCAACGCTTCCTTGGGTCTCCAGACTGACAACCTTCCCTGCAGATTTCTGACTTACCAGATCTCAATTGCATGAGCCAATTCCTTGAAGTCAATTTCTCTTTCTCTCTCTCTCTCAATGGATGGACGAAAGGATAGATATATCTCCTATTGGTTCCATTTCTCTGGAGACCCCTGATACTAATACAGTACAAAGTACTGTACAATGTACTGAGCACAGTTCCTGGCACACTCTGTGCTCAATAAAAGCTTTCTCTTATTAGCATTAATTCTCTAAGTGATAAAGTCGTCCACACCTGAACAGAATTCCAGGTGCCTGTAGTCAGGTTATCAGGGAGCTGGGGATGAGGGAGAACAGGAGACCTGCTCATTGACCCTACAGCATGCAGTTTAGGCAGCACCAGCTCTGGGAGTGCTGTCAGCCTGCTGTTTTAGGGATCAGAAGGCTGGGCCCCTAAGCCCTCCAGCTCATCTAGGCCTCCCTCCACCTACTGTCCTTGCAGTTCCTTGGCCCTCACCAGGGAGATGAATTGCGATTTGGGCTCCTTGGCAGCTGTGCCGATGGATACTAGCTTCTCCTTCCCATCCCCACAGCCCGCCTGCAGATGTTCTCTCCTGGCCTTTCTTCTGTTAGACCCTGTTTCCTCCTCTGACCCAAACTCCCAGCGAGGTTTCCGGTGAGCTATGCTTTTCCTCCAGAGTCTGACTGTGTTTTCATCACTAAATCATCTGAATCATCATCTCAGTCTGGAGCCACTGACACAGGACAGAGACCTCCAGCTTCCCCTTCTCCCCCTTCCTCCTATGGTGGACACTGCAGGCAGGGAGGAGACGGGGAGACCCTGCAGCATTAAAAAGCCTGTTGTTCTCTGTCCCCAGAAAAGCTAAATTTTCTTTCCTGTCTGCCTTTCTTCAGTCCTGCCTGTTTTGAGCTCTCCTTGCCTTTCTGAGAGGTGCCCTACCCCATAACCCACCTCCAGCCTTGGTCATTCTTCACCTTGAACCTCCATTCCTCTTCCCTCACTCCAAGGACAGACCTGCCTACAAGAGCAGAAGCCACTCTGCTGGCTCCCTCATTGCCTCATCTCCATGACCTGGAAGACATTAAGTCCAAGCTTCAAGACTTGGCAATTAATTAATTCAACAGTAGCCTCTGAAGAGTCTGTAGCTTTCTGTGACTGTGCACTGCACTGAGGCCAAGTGTGTGATGGCTGAGGCCCCTTCAAAGGACACTTACAGAGAACAGTATTTTGATGCCCCCCTCTGACCACCTAGGTCACATTTCCCTCTGATGGAAGCAGCAACTGATGCCCAGAGAAGGGAAGAGTCCTAAGTAAAGTCATGCAGTTAACTGGGAGCCAAATTAGAGCTTGAAGATGGAATTCCTGGTTTCAGCCCACTGCTTTCTAGACTGCCTGGAATAGGCATGGAGATAGTGTTCACCTTGGTGATGACCCTGGATATTGTGTCCTAGGGTTGTTGATAGCTTGATCCAAATCTTGTTCATTCAAAAAGAAGGATATGGGGCCTCTATGTAGCTTGTGGGATTTGTACAGAGAAAGAGAAAGAGAAAGGAAAGGGAAGACCAGAATAGCCAATACAGATCTCCCATCTCATCTTTGATTGATTCATTCGGGCATTCATCCTTTTACTCCACTATGGATCTGTGGGAATGCCCCATCTAGTTCACACCAAGGTCATAAGTTTTTAACTTGATTATTTCTCCTGGATTTTCTGAGAGTTAGAAAATTAGGGGGTGGTCGTCCTACTGCCCACAGATCTTGGCATCACAGACTGCTCTCTCTTTCTCTGCTTCTCAAGGGACCACTAACCTGGATTTACTGGCTGCAGTGGCTGTGGTTTCAGGGGTCCTGGCTGGACTTTGTGGGTGGGCACCAGACCTCCTCGCTTCCTCCTCTCTCAGACCCAGTCCTCATGCCCTGGTGTTGTGACCTCTTCCCTCTTCCTGGCCACCTCCCCATCGCCCCCACAGCTTCTAGAGCTCAACCTGCCAAGTCTCCCAGAGCCATGTGGATCTCACCGCCCAGTGTAGGTGGAAAGGACACGGAGATGCAGTCAGCTCAGTGGAAAGGCAGCTCCCAGGAGGCAGCACTCTGAAGTCCAAGCCAACCCCACCTGGAGTGGTATTTTCAACAATTCCATGAGGAGCCCTGGAAAGGGCATTTGGCCAAAAGACCACTGCTCTTCACAGTTCTGCTGCTCAGAAACATGTCAGGGGTCCTTTAAAGAGTCCCAGAGGCCAGTGCACAGGCTGAGGGAAAGGAGGAGCAAGGAGGCCAAGTTTCTCTTGAGAGAGAGGCCAAGCAAGGGCCCTGGGGACCCTGAGGATCTAATGATGTTAATGGTCAGTCCCTGGATAGTCCATCGAGAATAAGAAAAAGAAGACAGAGAGGAAGTATGAGGAGGCTTTGGGTTTTCCTAGAAAGAGCTTAGACTTTGGACTTAGACAAACTCTGACACTGTCTCACTCTGAACTCGGGCAAGCTCCTGGTGGTCTCTGAGCCGAATCTCTAAATTGGGGATAACGGTACTTTTCTTCTGGGACCACTAAACCTGGTCTCTTGGTGTAAGACACAGAGAAGCAAAGTGCCTAGACAGTGCCTTCTGGTACCTTAAAGACGATGATGACAGCTAGAGCCTGGGGAGAGCTGACTGTGTGCTCAGGAACCGGGACCTGTTAGATTGTTTTATTTTTACTCTTTGGTAGAAGAAAATGGATGGTCCCGAAATAAACACAGACTGGACCATCTGTGTTTCTGACTGCGTGGCTCAGATTTATAACTTCCCCAGGAGCCTCGAGACCCCATCATCTTCCCACAGAGGCAATGCCCGAAGAGAAGATGCAGGGACACAAGTCACCGGCCCCACTGCCTCGGAGCACCTCGGTCCCCTTGGGAGGACCCCGCAGCAGCCGGAGATCAGCTGGCTGCTTTGCTTCTGCAGCCACAAGGTGGTATGGCCGGCAGCCATGGGAGAGTTCTCCTTTTTCCAAAGTATGTTTGCTGTATAAACACAATTGTAAAATGCAAGCCAAGTGTCGGAGATGGCGGGGTTGGAGCAAGAGCGGGGAGAGGCAGTGTTCCTGACCATGGCCAGCCGCACCCAGCCCGGCCCGGCAGTCAGTGTGGAGGAGGAGAGGTCCTGCATCCCATCACGCTGTCAGGCCGCACAGACCCTACTTTCTTCAAACTGCACTTGGCTGGAACCATTTAGAGAGAGCCAGGGAGGAGGAGGAGGAAGAGGAGGAGTAGGAGGAGGCAGCCAAGGAATTATGCTAAACTGCTCCCAGGCTCCAGGGCCTTGCTGGGCTCCGAAAAATCACCCTACTTCCACCGACCTGTCATTTGATCCATAAAATGCACCACTTGGGGACTTAAGATATACCCCTGGGGCTGCATCTGTGTGATTCAGATTCAAAAGCAGAACTACTGACCCTGGAGATGGCTCACCATCCAGTAGCCTGGAGGATGAACAGGCTTCCCAGAGACTCTGACTGCGTCTCTGTAGATAGCATCAAGTGGAAGACTGCAACAATGATTTTAGGCAAGCAGGCCCCTGCCCTTTCAAAATGCAAAAACTTGTACAAATCAGGAAGAAGTAGGCATAAGGACTTGGATGTTCAAACAGCTGTCTCAGCTCTCAGCATCTCTTTGGCTACAAAATTCCATCCCTCACACCCCCTGCCCCTTGTCCTGCCTGCTCGGCCTCCCCTACCCCATCCCCACTGCTGTGACTTGTGGACTTTAGGCTCCCCCCAAAATAATTACAAAATACCACCAGTTCTAGCCACCCCACATTCCATCCCTTTCCCCTCTCTGACTTCCTTGAGGAACTTTAGCTCAAGGAAGGAAGAGGAAGCGGCAAAGGGTCTGGAAGCAGTGTGCTAGGTTCGATCTAATTCAGATGTACTATACTCTGTCGGCTCAGAAGGAAAACTTATGACTCGCAGCTGCATTGCAACAAGCGGGATGAAGCCATAGAGGGCCCCCGCATATTTTCCTTGGCCTCCGCACAAGCCGTTGACATCATTTCAGGCTTTGCCATTCATCCACTGCTGCTTGGAGCTTGTGGCTGTGTGCGGCTGTGTTCCAGAGTCTGGGGAAGGTCTGATTGCAAATTGGGTGGTGGTGGGGATGGAGGTGGTCTCACTGAGTTTGTAAAAACAAACAGGAATGCACTGAACCTTGCCTTCCCCCCACCAGAACGATGAGTGAAGTTAATCCCCGCCCCTTCTGCCTAGCCCACTCCCCCAGCGCAAACAGCCCCAGGCCACGGCAGCCTGGAGACCCAGAGAAGCCTTTGTTCTGTCTGCACTCTTTCGGGGAATGATGACGAATGTTCAACACAGGTAAGAGAAGCAGGGGTTCAGTAGCAAATCCTATCACATCCTTCCAGGCGTCCCTGAGGCCGCTCTGGGCCCATTTGTGTTCTCCTGCAAATCCTGGGCAGCAGGAAAACCCTGTTAATCGCTCCCAGGGGTCTCAGAAAAGAAAATGGCAGAAGTAGGAAATGTTAATATTAGGAAACAGGGCATGTGCGTAGGTGCGTGCTGTGTGGCATTCATAACCATTTTTAGAAAACAGCTCTTCTCTACGGGGGGATGTAAAGAGGCCCTCTTTTAGCCAGGCTTCCCGACTCCTCAGAATCTCCCAATTCGAGGAGCATGGAGTGCCGCTGAGACAGCAGTCAAGAATGGGGACTCCTCAGAGGCAGGGTCAGAGAACACAAGTGGAGAGTGCCCCCGATTGACCCAAATGTTGCTTCCCAAGTTGAGATTGTGAGATTTCGTATTTCCCACCACGGTTTCCCATCACGGGCTCTGGGCTTTGTCACTGAGATAAAGTGTGGCTGAGTGGAAAGAAGCACTGAATTTGGACCCTGGCAGAGGCCACTCTTTGTTCTATGGCAGCCATGGCCTGCTTCTCTGCACAAACCTTGGGACAGCACCATTTCTTTCTCAGATGTCCTTTGACACAAAGGGTTTCAGGAGAGTGCTCAACTCTAGAGATGCCCGAGTAATTCAGAGCTGGAGGGACCAGCGATGTTCTTGAAAATATTTAACAACCAGTTCTCTAGAGGAAGGGGATGGGAATTGCCCTGACTTATAGCATTTGCCAATTTCTGTGGTGTAAATACTGCCATCTTGGCCAATTTCAAGCCAACTGTTGGGAGATCTTTCATTAGTCTGTTGCATTTCTGCATATCTTATAAGCAGAGGTATTGACAGCTATTGGTTTGGACTATCTCTTTAAGGATGTTTGTATTCTCTCTCTCTCTTTTCTTTTTTTAAATTTAATATATGTTTATTGATTTCAGAGAAGAAGGGAGGGGGGGAGAGAGATAGAAACATTAATGATGAGAGAGAATCATTGGTTGGTTGCCTCCTTCATGCCCACCCACCCTGGGGATTGAGCCCACAACCTGGGCATGTACCCTGACCAGGAATTGAACCATGATTCATAGGTTGGCACTAAACCAGTGAGCCATGCTGGCTGGGCTTTCTCTCTCTTTCTTCCAGGCTGGGAACATAGGACTCCATGTCCCTAAAGATGGGAGATATGCATGACAGAAACAATTCTGATCTCTGAGATGATTCTCATAGAGAAGCCACCCAGGAGAGCCACGAATTCAAAAACATTCACATTAACTCTACATGTTTGAGAAACTTTTCTCATGGGGAGGCATTTATATTTAAGGTTGTTGGTTGTGGTACCTGGATTTATTTACCTACCCTGCCTAATGTGAGTAGTCACCATTATTATCTCTACTTATTGATGGGGAAACTGAGGCTTGGAGCTTAATGGACTAGATGTCATTACCAGTAAGTGGCAGAGCCAGGATGCAGACCTAGGTCTGTCTACCTCCAAAGGTTTGCTCTGCTTTGCTGACTCTTCATGACATAGGCCCATGTGTGGCAAGAGTTCTGAGGTCCAGGATTGGCCCAGAGTGGGAAACGGGTCTCCCTGCCAGAGAAAGCCAGTTATCTTTGGTAACCAGCCCCAACTCTGTTGAAGTCTGGAAGGAAGTCTGACCATCTGCAGCTTCCAGGAAGATTGATTCATTGTGTCCAAGCCACTGCTGTTCGGGGCAGGGCCAGGAGCCCCTGAAGAACTCTTAACCTGATGAGTCCGGCACATTCAAGACAGCTGGTGGACTAAATGAGGCCCCCCACGAACACTGAGAGACTCCTGTCACCATGGGCTTGCAAACATTGCAACAATTCAGTAGGAACTCATACCATGAAATCGCTGAACTCCCACAGTCTGCACTCGGAGGGGAGCTCCCAGGGTGTCACAGTCAGGATGACCTGAACCTTGGGAAGCAGCAGCCTGGCTTTAACTTCCACAGAGTCCCATGTGGCTTAGCTCAGGCACATTTTAAGCACTTATTGAGCACCTGCTGTGTACAGTACAACTTACAATTACTACTACTTATGAGACCTTGTTTCAGAGACTGGCAAAGGATTGATTGGAAGAAAAACCTAACAATGGCACTGAAGTAAGCTCATATTTGGTTTGACATTTAAAGAATCATCTTTGCTAAAAAAAGGAAACAAAACACATAAATGCAGAACTATCTTGCAAAATATCCCACATGGAAATGCTGTTGGGTGATGCCAATGAAACAGAAGAGGTGAAAGGGCGTCTGTCTTATCCACTTCTCTGTCCCAGCACTCGCATGGAGTAAACACTCAAATATCTATGGAATGTTTGCCTTAAAGAGCAAGCGTTTTCTGAGCTGCTTTTCGGGGCGCTCACCTACATACTCCCTCGGGGCGGTGTGAAGGCATTTCTGCCTCGGTCTTCCCCAGGGTATCTGTGGAACATACTGACCGCTCAGCAGTGAACCTAAGCAACCGTTCCCCCTCTGAGCCTGTGCTCTGTGGTTCCACCATCACCACTTCCAGATTCTTGGTTCTTCTGACGCAAACTGAAGAACACAGCCCGAGGTGTGAGTGGACGAGCATAAAAGGACTAGCTGCGAGGCCGAGCGCCTGTCTGCTGAGCTCTGGAAAATACACACTTCACAGGCCATTTCTTTTTCTGGGTTCTGCCCAGCACCTCCCAAGCCTTGGCATTTAACAGTCTGAGAGTAGTAATAGTCACTAATAATAGAAATCACTTCCAATCATAACACGTGGCCTGGTCTTACTATAGAGTCATAGGGATTAAAATATTCCCAGAATGAAAGAAACTGTTTGTTTCGAGATTCGACCTTTGGCAAACACAGCTACTAGATCCCCAGCCATCCCCCTGGGCGGGCCTTTCTCAAGTGCGTAGGGAAATTCCAGCCTGTGTGTTACTCACAGGGGCCCCTGCCTTGGAGAAACTGTCATCTTGCCCCCTTCCCTTCTCCACTCTGCCACCATTTACATTCCAAAAACCTGAACACGAGCCTGTCCCCTCCCCACAGCTCAAAAAGTTTTGGGTAGTTCCCCATCGTCCAGATAATAAAATCCAAACTCCCTTGGCATTAATGCCCCAAACTCTATACCAGTCTTATGTGCTACTGTACTCTACCCCTCTTCCCCCCTCTAGAACCCATGCTCTAATCAAAATTAGCCATTCATTTTCCCTGAACACATTCTTTTGTGTTGTTGGATTGAGCACACTTTTTATTTTCTTGCCTCAGAGTCTTTGCTTTCACTGTTTTCGATACCTAAAGTAAAATTTATATGTGGTGAAATGCACAGATCTTCAATGCACCATCGGATGGGTTTTGATACATGTAAACAAGCATGTAGGCACCCTCGCAGTATTTCCATCTCTCAGAAAGTTCCCTCAGCTCCCCTTCCAAACAGTCCTCTCTTCCATAGGCAACCACTGTCCTGATTTCTGCTGCCATAGAGGAGTTTGTCCGCTTTGAACTTTACATGAAATCACACTATGTGTACTCTTGTCTCTGGCTTCTTGTGCACAACGTAAAGTTTTTTATATTTACACACGTTGTCGCATGTATTGGTAATTCATTCTTTATTCATTATTGCTAAATAGTATCCCATAGTATGAATATGCCACATGTTTTTTTTAAATACATTTTATTGATTTTTTACAGAGAGGAAGGGAAAGGGATAGAGAGTTAGAAGCATCGATGAGAGAGAAGCATCGATCAGCTGCCTCCTGCACACCCCCAACCAGGGATGTGCCTGCAACCAAGGTACATTCCCTTGACTGGAATCGAACCTGGAACCCTTGAGTCCACAGGCCGACGCTCTAGCCAGTGAGCTAAACCAGCTAGGGCATGCCACAGAGTTTTTAATCAATTCCCCTGTTGGTAGATATTTGGACTGCTGGCAGTGTGGGGCTATTATGAATAAGGCTGTGATGAACATCCCAGCCCAACTCTTTTTGTGGACATATGTTTTCATAGCTCTTAGGTAAATACCAAGGAGTGGAATTGCTGGAACATAGGACATGTGCCCTTTCAAGTCTGTAGGAAATGGTCGGACTGTTTTTAGGGTGGTGATACCATTTCACACTCCCACCAACAATGTTCGAGATTGAGCACACTTTTTATTTTCTTGCCTCAGAGTCTTTGCTTTCACTGTTTTCTATACCTGGAAAGGCCTTTGGCTACTGCCTGCCTCTTCTCCTTCAGGCACCTCTACTGCTATTAAGCCACCTAATGATCGTAGCATTCAGACCCAAAATGTGTAACACCTGATATCCAATGATGTTTCCTTCTCATTCACACAGTGTCCAAGGTGGCTCTATGCTAGCAGGGTGTTGGCGGTGGGTGGGTTAGTTGCACACTGTGGTTTAGAGACCAGACTACTGGCAGCCCTGGTTTCTTATAAAGTAACCCCCCACATCAACATTCAGTCAACAGATAGAGAACGAGAGAAGGGAGAAAGAGCACCTTTTTCTTTAGTGACTTGGCACAAGAGTAACCACTTTCCCTTTGGCTAATATCTCACCATTGAAAATGAGTCCCAAGCCTCATCCAGATACAAGGAAGGCTGCGAAGGGAGACCTCAATTGGACCGCCACTTACCAGGCCCGGGTTTGTCTGGCGGGATGGGGAACTCAACTATTGCGTATAGTTAGCCATGCCCACCACACCAGGGGGTAGAGTTAGCCCTCCTTTCCAATCTGACTGTGCCCATTGAAACTGTCCCACATCTGTGTGGAACTAATCCCTCACTCCACTAGCCTATTCTTCTACTTGCTGGCCATAGTACATTACTTAGTGAGAGCTGCCTTTCACTAGTTATTTCCATGTTTTTCCCACTAGATGGCGCCCTCTTGGAAGGTTCTGACCATCTTGGATTTGGTGTTTATCCTACAGTATAGTGTCTCTAAGTGTTTGCTGAATTCATTGAGGTAGAAACATGCAGCATTCACCAGCACCTTCTCTTGGACACGCCACTTGTCTGGAATCCCCATCTCCCAGGCATCCAGCTGAGGCCATGTGACTTGTCTCGCCCATGTGACCTAAGCCAGTGACGTGGCCACCTCCAGGTTGTGGCAGCAGGAGTGGGAGTGCATCTCCATATTCTAGATCTCCCTTTTTCTCACCTGCCTGCTGGGTGAAGGACCCCAGGCCCAATAGGCAGGGCCCCTGTCCTGAATAGTGAGGGGAAGTGAGCCCCTCTGCCAACCTCACTGTGGAGCCTGCGCACTGTTTGCTGAAGCAGCCCTCCTGCCCTGACTAAGGAAGACACCGACATCATGTGCTCTGCAGCCACTGCACTCAGGGAAGGCCATTTGGTTCCCTTGTCTTTCCATTTCCTTTCATTACATGCTACAGTGTGTCAACCGTACACCAGGATCCGTGCTGGTATGTGAGGCCAAGGTCCAGGTAAAGATAATTTTCAAGGTTCAGTGGTTTTTCAGTTAAACCTGCTAATGATTCCACTGAGTCTTAAATGGTACGCATGCCTTTTGTGCCCCACTGGGCACTCTTAAAAGTCAGGTACCAATTCTTCCTCTCTACATCCCAAGCACATCGTTACTCATTCACTTAGTAAATATTTACCATGTGCCGCCAGTGTGCCCTTCACTATTCTAGGCACTGGAGATACAGCAGTGAATCAAACAAACCAAGTCTCTGACCTCAGGGAGCTTTTGTTTTAGTGGGAGAGGCAGGCAATAAGCGAATAAATGTGATAGTTGAAAAAGCAGGAATAACAGAATTCCCCTCATATATCATGTCTTCTTTCCCAGCTCCTAGCACATGAACATTTTCACATTTATTTGAGTCAACAATTGATTAATGTCTGTCTGGCCCACAGAGCTGTGAGATCCATGAATCTGGGCCACCACGCCATCCCCAGCACCTAGCACAGGGCTGGCACTGAGCAAACACTCCATAAATATTTACTGAATAAAAAAAAATGAATACTGGTGATAATACCTACTATCTGCTGAGAGCCTATTATTTTCCAGTCATCACGTGAAACATTTGCAAGCATTATCTCACTTAACCCTGACCCCACCCCTACAAAGTAGTTATTATTACTTTTGCTTTACCCAGGAGGGAATTGGAGCTCAGAGAGGTTACTCGATTGGCCCCATGTCACAGGGCTGGCAGTAAGTGACAGACCTGCCATTGGAATCCACACGCTTTCCTCAGGACCACACTGTGACCACACAACAAGAAGTGCTTTTTTATGTCCCATATATTCTTTCTCAACAATGAGGAGCAGCACCTATGGGCCACCGTTCCTGTGAGCTGGACAATCCGTCCCTTCCACACTTGGCCCTGGCCAGCCTGGCGCCCTCCCCAGCAGATGGAAGATGTGCGCTCGTGGTAATTACAGACCATGTTGTCCTTTTCATTTATGTCTTCACAATCCAGCTTGACACTGTGTCATAAAAGTTTATGGACTGTGTTCTCTCCGCTCCTTACTAATATTCTCTGGCATTCTCCCTTGCCATCCAGAATCAATACCACCGCTCCTCTCTCAATAAAGTAGGGAGCTATGAACAAGGCCCAAATGTGCACAATGACTATTTGCAGCAATTAGACGTCACTCTGAAAAATGGCCACGCCGAAGGAGAGTGGGCAAGATCCAAGGACCAGCACATCACTAATGTCCCTCACCAGGGACCTGAAAATTGGACTGCTTAAAAAATACCCTCTCCCCCTCACTCTTCTCTTTTTCACACTCCCTGTCTCTTTCTTTCTCACAAAAGATAAGGAGAGAGAAGTGCATTCAAATTAGGGACCCCAGCAATCGATTTTCGCTTGCGGTTGGTAGATTGTAATCAATGTTAATTAACTAGATTCTTTTTCAGCGAAGGTTGGGACAGGAGAGTAACTGCACAATATTTTTGACCAGGACAACAGATATTAATGGGATTTCGTGCAGTCAAAGCCAAGTGCCGAGAGACTCGGTAGGAGAGCACATGTTCCCCAGAAGGGGAGAGACAGGGGCAATTCTAATGGTCCTATCAACGGGCCCTCATAGCCAGGAAGCTCAGCTATTTGCACATCTTCCCCCAAAGAGCAGACCCTCTGCCACGAGAACAATGGGCTTCGTCGGGGGACCATGTGTATGTTGTCAGTCAGGTCAGTGGCAGCCAGCAGGAGGATTACAGGTGCCTCAGGTCAAGCACCTTCCCATGATGCTCACCATTTTGGAGTATCACTGCTATCTGGACTCTGTGGCAGAATGGGAAGAGCAAGGAATTTAGCAACAGAAGGTGGGTTTGACCTTTAGGAGGTACTTCCAGGATATGGAACTGTGGGCAAGTTACCTAGCACGCAGACCCCCTTTTCACTCACCTGCAATGGACATCATTACAGCTGACCTCAGAGCATTGATGCAAGACTCCAATGAGACTATGTGGAGGCACATGGTAATATGCTCCAGGAAAGTCAGCAGCCCCCACTGTTGTGAGTAGCAAGGACAAAGCCCACCCTGGGTCCTCTGATCTCAACCAGCCGGCATGTGACCTGGGACCTGAGGTTCCTCTCTGAGCTCTACTGATGTCTAAGGGTGTAGGAAGTAGTCTGGGCAGTTACCCATGGCAACCTTTATTTCAAAAGATTATCTATTCCTAAATATCAGTGTAGCATTGAGGAGAGGATCCCCATAGGTGCCAATCCTTTTCAATATCCCTGAGTAAGCAAAAGAGAGTTTTAACAGTTGAAAACATGATAGAGCTGCCAGAAATAAACACAAGAGTTGTGTCTGTTTTGGAACAGTGCACTCATTACCACTTTTTGTCAGGATAGAAGATAGAAACAGGAGAAGCCAAGGGGCACCCTCTCCTGGAGAGACCGACCGTGGCCAGTCCTCGGCTCCCCCCAGTGGTGCCTCTGCTTCCAAGAGAAGCTCCCAAAGTCTCCAATGAAGAGCAGGGCACCAATATTTTCATGTTCCTCAAGTGCCCTGGGGTGAGGGAGATGCTGGGGAGCACTACAGCAGGGCATGTTGCCGAGCAAGAACACATTCCTCATCCCCCGCGGTGGCCCCTTGGCCTCCAGAATATGGAAGTCTGAGATACACTAGCTCTTTCTTTCGCAGGCACCTTTAGGAGATTTTGCCTTAAGGAAGGTGAATGAAAGGAGAGGAGGATAAGAGAAGAGGAGAAAATTGGAAGAAAGAGGGGAGCAGCCAAAGTTGTCAAGGATTCACAGAATCAATAAACTGCTCTGAGCATCTGTCATGAGGCCGCCCCCAAGCACAGGCTGGAGGCCCTGAGGGAAACATCGTCTCTGCACTCCCGTCACTCAAGGAATTCTGGGTTTGGCTGGAGGGAGGCAAATTAACAGATGATCACCATGCAGAGCATGAGGGAGCGCAGAGGAGGGGTGCGTTTCCCCACTGGACCTGAGGGGGTTGGGGGACAGGAGAAGTTTCTGAAGAAAGGACAATATCAGTGAAGAAACAGACAAAGGAGCAGAAGGGAGACTAAACGGAGGAAAGAAAAGAAGGGAAAGTCAGGAGATGTCAGGGTGGGGAATTATTACCTCAACCCAGGATTTATGTACTAAGCTCATATGCAAATCTTGTCTCATTGATCTGTGACTTCAGTGAATAAAGCTGCCTTTTCTGGAAATATTGATTGTGAAGCCAGCTGAGAAAGCCAGGTCAGTCCTGAACAGACCTGGGGAGTGAGCTCACAGTGGGTGGGCCTGCACTTAATTAGGGAAGAGCAATTCCCACAGGACCAAAAGGCATCCTTGGGGGAGGACATCTTCAATAGCACTTCCTTCCTCAAGACAATAACATGGTTTGGAAAACAGGGCCGTGTCTACCATCCCAGAGCTTACAGTAGGGGTCCCTCTCCACCTGGTGTAAGGGGGGAGGGTGCATTTGCACACAGAAGCACCCTGGGGAAGCACATCCCATTTCCCCCTCTGTTCAGTGCCCACAGTCAAGGCTGGGCTCCTCGCGGGTCAGTGTTGGGAAGGAGTCCAGAAGCCAGCCTGACTTAGGGGAAGAGAGGTTCAGTCTGGATGCACTCCAGCAAGTACCTGGAAAGTACGAGGGACTGGGAGAGACTCCAGCCTGGAGCCAGGACCTGGGGGACCTCTGCTGCAGGGGATGCTGACAGGAGGCTCAGGGGAAAGCAGGAAAAGGAGATCATGAAGGGAAACAGGGGAGGAGAGAGATTCAGACCCCACAGAGCAGGCGGACTAAGCAAGAATGAGATGGTGGCACATGGATTCGGTGCTTATCCTACCACAAAGGTTCCTTAGGCACCTTTCCATTAGGCACCGTGGTAGGACCTGTGGGTGCCGCAAGCAGAGCTCACCTGCCCACATGATGTTTGCAGTCTCCTGGGGACGACAGAGGACCTGTGGCAGGCAGGGCTTCCCCAACTCTGTGACAAAGGAGCAGTTATGTTATTGCCTATCCATGTGGATTGATACCCTGCCATGTCACTGTCTAAACGCTTACATTTCTGTACTTATCTGCTCACCGATTGGCATAGGTTGCCTACTGCATCTCCAGTAGCTTGGATGACAGAGACGTTTACCAAAGTGCCCAGTGTTTTTCAGGGTGCTAAAAGGCTACGTTTATCAGCTAGGGATAGGCAAGGAGATGTCTTTGGTAGAACTTACAGGAAATTTCATGAAGAGGGCTGATTCGTCTGGGAGACCTTCCCTTCAGTTCCTGCCTCTTTCATGGGTGTGATGATTGGCATTCTAATGGCCATTTTACAACCAAGAGGTGATGAGAAGGATGGGGAGCAAAAGCTTTAAGGACTTAGGTTCCTGTTGCCCATGAAGCTGCCATATCAGTTCTGGACAGCCTGGCTCCAAATTCCTTGTTACAATAAAAGAAAATTAAAATTTATTTTGTTTATGCCACTGCAATTTGGGGACAATCATCCAGTATATTTTTCATCATTTGCGACATGAGTTACCACGTGGGGCAGTAAATACTATTATCACAATACTTAAGGTGGTACAGAGTGCTATGAGGTTCAGAGAAATTACTTTAACCCAGCTCAGAGGGGGCTGAGGACAGCAAGGATGGGATGAAAACCAGAAGTAGGGGGGAGAAAGAGGAGGAGGGGGGAGGAGGAGGAGGAGGAGGAGGAGGAGGAGGAGGAGTTAGGTAGGGAAAGGAATTAATGGGGAAAAGAGCTTTCCAAGCCAAAATAATAAACCTAGCTTATCAAAGGAGGTTGTCCACATGGAGGCAGTGAGCTGCCTCACCTTCTAGAAGCCTCTCTTCTAATGGAACTCAGACACTTTCAGGAGACAGCGTTCCCTGCTAGAACTCAGGTAGCAGATGTTGGTCCTGGTCTCATCTCTAAGGGTGGGAATCACGTTCAGTTTAGCCAAGTCACTCACCTCTTTGGGTTTCCATTTTCAAGTCTGCAAATCAGGCCTCATGATACTGTCCCATCAACCTTACCAGGGGTCTCTGAACAGAGGGTGTAATATCCTACAAATAAGAACTATAAAGACATCATGCCCAAGCCTCTCATTTTACTGACAAGGAACGTGAGGCCTGGACAGAGCTGAGCCTGAGTTTTTGCTCTCCCCACGCTCAGGCTGTTATTCTTTCCCCGAAAATAGCTGAGTGTTATGCGCTTAAAGTTTTTGTTCCTGCCAAAGGGAATACAGCAGAGCGAGATGATAGAGTTTCTTATTTCAAGAAACCTAGTACTTGAAGGTGCTTTGAATAACACATACTTTTGAAACTAACTAAATATTTGGAGTGTGCCTTCCCATCCTTTCTTTCTGCTCTAAAAGCAAAAACAAGTCTCTGTCATTTGCTGGGGAGGGGGGATTTGAATTACATAGAAGGAAAAATCTAGCTCAGTAACCACAGATGTGAAAGTGCCCTGAAGTATTTAGACCAGATTCATATCTTTGGAGGTCACTCTTAAGTTTCTACTGAATCACTGAGAAAACACAGTCAACCCCCTCCAGTGACTTCACAGTTGCAGTCTGTGATCCACTCTCTTCATTCCGAAAAGTAACAATGCTGAAAGTCCTGTTGGGGTGACCTTTATCCAGGGGACTACAGAGAAATTTCATAAACAAATAACGTGTATTATAGTACTAACTGCTACTTAGTAAAAGTTTACCCAGTACTTGACTTGGTGCTCCTAGTTAACCCTGAAGTATGGAAATTATTGTTCCTATTTTCCAGGTGAGGAAACTATGCCTAAACCCTCCACTGACTTCCTTTACATTCTGTGAGTCACCAGCCCTATTCAATCATCCTTCACGAGGTCTCTCTCTCATGTGGGTGTGCTTTCCCAGTGCTTCCTGGAAAGTCTGGTGGCCTCCACTTTCTCCTTCCCAGTTGTTCCCATCCTGATTACTCTGCATTCTTCATGGCATCACTGCAAACTCAAAATATCTAAACCACTAGAACTCGCGTTCCCTCACAAACTCCCCCTTCATCTTAACTGTCATTTATTGTGAGTCCACTGATCAAGATTAAGAGATAACACAACCTCCATTTCACCCAAAGAACTCTACTCAAAACACCCCCCACCTCCTCCCTGCACTTTTCGCCCTTATTCATGTTGTTTCCTCCCAAGGCTCTACTAACCTAGTTTTTAAAAATCTTCCTTGATCTTCTCAAAAAGAAGTTGGTTTGACAAGTGTGGGAAAATAAATAAACAAGATGTTTACTTCAACACTGTTTCTAATGGGGTAAAAACAGATAACTGAGTCCAACTGCTGATAATCAACATTATGGTATCCACATACAAGAGGATATTACGCAGCTAGTGAAAAGTAAAATAAGGATTAGCTAGATCTATTTGTACTGATACAGGTTACAGAGCAATGTGCATAGTACAATCCCATTACATAAAAATACATGTTTCTCTATGCATAAAAATTCTGAAATGCTACAACAGAATTCTTAATAGTGACTGTCTCTACGATTAGATATGGAAAAGTGGAAATTTTACTCTCTTTACTAAATGCATTTCTAATTTATATTAACTTTTATGATAGTGAACTATTTTGTAATAAATTTTTTTTCCATTTTGGAAAAATAAAAGGTTTCTTCTTCCTCTTTGGAATTGTTTATAGCCCACAGTATACCTGGAGGGTCTCAATGTGTCTTACACATCTTTCGTCCCCTAGGGCATGAGGTACACTGCTTCGCATGTCAAAAGTTGTCTTAAATTGGGACATTTTCATTGGCTCTAGAACACTGACAGAGGAGATTAAATTGAAAAGCCCTGCTTTTCTGGCATGCTGCCGTATATATTGTGGAAGCTCCTGACACATAAACACACACCTAACACACACATAATTCACCACCACCACCTTCACAGACATGGGTGGAAACTAAACAAGGCAAAGAATGCATAACCATCTTTGCAGGGAAAACCTGTTTATCAGATTTGGAGAGAGAAGCTAGACCACTCAGATATATCAAATAAAGAGAGAAAATGAGGATGAATTTGTTGACTCTTCCCCAATCCCTGTTTTCTCTTGATTTTAAGGTTTTAAAATGTTGTCTCTGGGAGATAGTATATTATAGCCAGGGTCAAAATCTATCACCCAGACAGGAGGAACTTTGTTTAAAGTGGCAGTGAAGGAATGGGGCTGTATAGGCCCTTATATTTACCTCTCCCTGGTTGGCTGTTTGTTGGGAGTCAGTGTAAATAATTTAAACTGCTGAGTTGTATTCTTGAACATCAGTTGTATGGCAGGATATTAAACACATGCAGCCAAAGCATCTTGTCAGACACCTTCTTAGGGACAAAGACAGGGTGCCAAGTGCCTTTTCAGCAAACTAGTTGTGACTGTGGTACTCTTTGGAGACCCAGAAGGACATACCTAAGAAGTAGAGCTTCAAAATAGAAATGACTGCTAGATTGAGGAAAAGAACCGGGCTTCATAACTACCCAAGATAACAGCAAAGTGGTCTCAATGTCAAGACAAAAATATCAGTGTGTGGTATTCAGAAAACAGCCTTAAAAGTCTGGTTCTACCTCCACCACACCAGTCTGTGAGACATTTAAGGTCACCAAAATCACTTTGTGAGGTTGTAATCTGTGGGGAGAAAAGAGTTTAATGTGCTCACCCATCAATCACAAAGTCTTTATCAGTGCCAGCCTGTGCCTGTTGGGATATAGAGTAAAGAAGGTGAGAACTTCTGCCATCAAGGAACTGAGCCAAGCATGCAAGGAGGAATCATTATAAACATTGGTAGGGTTCAATGCCATGCAAGGCTGCAGAGGATTCATTCATCAGGGAGTTGTGAGCCCTCTTAGGAGCCCTACAAGTGGTGAGAACCGTATGGGCCACAAAGAAATAGGAAGTGAGACTCATGCTGTTCTCCAGGACCTTAACTTTTTTCTTGGAAAGCATAAGATTTTCAAATGGGAAATAATGTGAAAACATTATTAAATAATGTGATGGAGTGGCAAGTCTGCAAATAATAATTTATTTTATAGAATAAAATACCAAGTTATGTGGTATGAAGACAGTGATAAATTGAGCTTTAGGAAAAAGTAAGTTGAAGACTTCAGTACAACTCAACAAACATTTATGGAACTCTACTATGTAACATATATTAGATAGACACTTGAGTGAGAAGAATAATGGAACAATTTGAAACAAAATTGATTTCCTCCCCTAAAGAACCTATAGTTTAATAGGAAAGATAAGACATATAAACAAATACAGTTAATGCCGGATGCTGTCCATTAGACTCAATTGCTGAGTCCTACACAGTCACTGCAACCAAAGACAGGTACTAAGTTCCAAATTACTTAGGAAGATTTTTGCAGGAAAAAATAAAGAAAAGAAGAAGGAGGGAAAAGAGAAATAAGACAAAAGAAGGGAAGAGTAGGAAAGGGAAGGAACAACTTTAAATTAGAATAGCTTAAATCATAAAAAATGTGTAATTCACATAACTTCAAGTCCAGAGGTAGGATGACCCCTGGCTGAGGTTACTCCCAACTCTCTGCCCTTCTGTCCTTGTTATTGGCTTCTTTATAAAGCTTGTTCCATTTGGACAGCAAATTGTCCACAGCAGTTCCAGCCATCACTTTCAGATATGACACCAAAGAGAAGACAAGGGACAGTTGCATCTAGAGATTTCTCTCCCAGAAGTCTTCCAGCTGACTGTTCCTCAAGTCATTGGCCAAAGCTAATGTAGGCATGAAATCATGACCACTGCTGCCACCTACCATAAGCTGGGCCCTATCCTAGATGCTATGAGTAAGACAAAGTCCACATCCTCAAAAATATCATAGACAAAGGGGGAAACCTGTAATAGCACCCAGTTACAGCACTCAAGAGTGGCATTTTGGAGGAACAGGAGGGATGGAGCAATCAAGCTATCTGATGGAAGAGGAAGGAGCTACAGGCAAAGCGAGAAGTCCTAAGGCAATCAGATCATGTTCTAGGCACTGCCTGGAGTGATACCGTCCCAGTGCCCGGCGAACATGTTGGAAAATATCAACTCCTCAATACATGCCAATCTGATTATGTGAGTGAATTAATGAGCACAAAAAATAACAGGCAGTTTCATACATTAATAAGGGTCTCTCATGCTGCACCAAGGAGTTTGATTCCTATTTTGAAGACACCAGGAAGCCATGGTCAAATTTTAGCTTTTATAGAAGATCACTCTTGCTGTAGTATGATGAAAGGAAGACCAGAGGCAGTGAGATGGAGTGGCAAGTCTGCAAATAATAAAAGCCAAGGAGGATAGAGACTAGTCATCGCCACCCCGTGTGAGTCAGCCACGCAGCAAAACCTGGACCTCTCTTCTGGTGCCATCCATTTGGAAGAAAACTCTGGAATGCCTCTCTCAGAGACATCTGACAGGGAACTTTCTGCCTTCACTTCCAGATCTTAACAGGACCACAATTTGAAAGAAGCAGCCTTCTTTCTCTCACATTTGCAACTGTTTGGGGGTAGTACAGTGCTAATTCTACATGATCTAATGGCACCCTCTTAGAAAAGAACCCCTCTGCTTGTTAAAAGACACAAAAAACCCGTTAGTGGACCTGCTCCTGGGTCCAGGTGTTATACATACACACCAGGACCTTCTAAATGCTAGTGACCGCTTTTTTATGCCTTAGTAACTGAGCCCTGGGTCAGCTGAGAGACTTTCTGTCTCCATGAAAAATCTTCTGACCAAATCAGCTCTCTCTGTCTGCTTCCAGTTACTTCAGCATAGCTCACTTCCAAAGACCAATTGCTCTGGGCTGTCATTTCCTCATCTATTAAAAAAAGGGGGGGCAGGGAGCTAGGCTGGGGGATCAAAACCTGATTTAGCCTCAGGGAGTTGTTGGGTGAAGAACATCCTGTCTGCTAGGTGCTGTGAACACTTCAAAAGACCAAGGAGAAAGCATATTACTCATGCAAGACAGTGTTTTCAACTCTCCTCACAGGGGAGTCCCTCACCTGGGAATAGAGAAGATGGAGCTGGTCCCCTCACACCCTCTCCCACACACTCTCGCCCCAAGCCTGGCCTCGGGGAGGCTCCAGGGGAGAGTAAATCTTGGGCAGCACAGCCCTGAGAGAAGAGCAGCCATTGCAGGTGTGCTGCAGGCGGTCCTCGAGGAGCTCTGGGCTGACAGAGGCTGCCTGCTCCTGGGACCCCTCTCCAGGGCAGACTCCCTCCCAGGGCCGCCCCTCCCGCCTTCGCATAAGCAATCTCCAAGCCCAGGTCAGAACTTGAGGCCTATTAATAATGAATCACTGGGACTTGAATTCAGCTCAGCCAATGCACATTCATGGGGTTAATAATCAGGGGGTTTATCCATCCTGTACGATGGCCTGTTTTTCTTTTTGGCCACAGTCACCACCTGAATAGGATTAGAGAAAGCAAAATATTGCAACTCCCTGGAGGCCGCACTTCCCTTTCCTCAACCTTTACTTCCACTTGCTGCTGGAAAACAAAGGATCAAAAAGGCTACGGCTGGGGCTCCTGCCCACATGGGCCTGGAGCAGGCTCAGCTCCACCCGCTCAGGTGTCCGCCTCACTGCCTGGCCCTGTGCAGCTCACTCTGCCACGCATGCCCTGCACTCACATGAGGGCTCTCAGCTTCCAGGAGGCCTGTGCAGGGCAAAAAAGTTGATGTTTTTGCCTTGAGGTGAGGACTTCTGGGTGAAAATTTTCCTTGAAGAGAAGTCATCGGGAGTGGGGACCAAAGGTCCACATTCCTCACCTGTGCTGAGACCACAGTGGGTCTCCAAAGACATGCAAGCAACTCTCTCCTGCACGCACACACACTCACACTCACACACCCTACCCCCTGGCTTCCTGATCACTGAGAGGGATTTGATTATCTGTTTTTGTGCGCACTCCATAACGGTTTGGGGGCATTTCCCAGTTTATTTCTTCTCTGGGACAATTGTTGGATCTGCTCGGAAAGGAGCCATGCTGGGATATTCAATATCGCGCATTTGTTGCTTTAAAAATACCAGTGCCCCAGCAAGAGAAGGTCGTGTCCTCCCTGTTGGCTCCTGTCCCTAGACCTGATGTTTTCTTTGTCTCAGAGAATCGCTTAGGTTTAATGGGTGTTGCATACAAAGAATGATGGGAATTTGGTGATCATTTTTTGTAAAAAAAAAAAAAAAAAAGCAAAAACAAGAAAAATCAAACAAAAACAGCCCTGCTTGTAGAGGACCCTGAGAAACCATGAGAGCTATTCTCATCCTCCCCCAGGAAAAGCCGTTGGTGGCACCAGGGACCCTCTGATGCATTCGGTGTCACAGAGCCATTCTCCAACGCCAAGTCCTCATCTTCTCTTCAGGGACCACACATCCACTCCACGTTGCTGCATCCTGATGGATCCCATCCCTCTGTCCAGAAACTCTGGGAACTGATTTTAATATAGTCATTTCCCCGGTGACCTCTAGAGAGGTAGGAGTCTCATTGCAGGGTATTTGCTCTGAAGATGTCCTGGCTGAGTTGTGCACGTCAGTAAGTCACGTTAGATCCAAGAAAACAAGGTAATGATTTTGCCTGGATAGCAGAGTGGGGTCCCTATTGACCACTGTTTTCTTTTCCCTCAAGTCCCTCAAGCAACCTGCTCTGTAGATGCCTGGTTTGGGGGATGAGGACCGCAGTGGGAGGGGTCCACCTCTACATTTGAGAAGGGACAGAACATTGATCCACAAAGGACTGGACTTCCCAATTCTGGCCTTAATTTGTCTGGCCTACAAGTACTTCAAACAGGAACCTTTCTTTTTTCTTTCTTTTTTTAATCAGGGCTGCTGGCTTTTCAAGGCAATCTTTGAAGCATTTCCCTCAGCAAGTCTGCTTCATCCTCCAGCTCAAGCTGCTTAAGGGAAAGGGCCTGATCTTATTTACCTCTGAACAGTTCCCAGAACTTGGATACAGAAAACATAATAATAGTAGCTGCTACCACTTGGTGAGCACTTTACCATGCACCAAGCACTTTGCAAATATCATCCCTTGCCATTAAATTGGCTGGATTGGTTTTAACTGTCCCACAGAGTAGGAATGGCATAGCTTTAAGGAGGCATGGTGGTAACCCAGATGTGGAAGCAGAGAGGCCTCATTCAAATCCTGGCTTTTTCACATATCAGTCATTTGATTTGAAACTCTGGGCCTGAGTTTTCTGATCTTTAAATTGCGCAAAATAATATCTGCCCTGATATTTTTGGAATATACTATTACATAAAAATAATACCCTCTATAGAAATGTTGGGAAGGAAAAAGTGAAGAAATATTTGTAAGATACTTCTTTGTAAATTCTGAAGTTCCTTAAATTCTGAAGTTCCTTACAAGTCTATTGATATCAACAGCCAGATTACACAGTGGGGCTGCCACAGTTTGTGAAGAGAAATGATTTGAGGAAAGATGACATTTCCCAAAATATTCCCCCACTGATCGATCATAGATTGGTCATTCGTACTATCTCCTATGACTAGCACCAACAATAGCTTGCACAGAAATAAAGAGATTGTTACCAAGTCACTGTATCTATGGCTGCGTAACAAATGAGCCAAAACTTAAGTGGCTTAAAACAGCAATCACCGAGTATCATCTCATGTAATTTGTTTGGATCAGGATTTTGGAACAGCTTTGCTCAGGGTTTCTGGTGAGTATGCTCTGGGCTGCAGTCACCAGAAGGTCTTATTGGCACCAAAGCATCCACATGGTGCTGGTTGGCAGAAGGCCTCAGTTCTCCCTCTTGTGAACTCCCCCATGGGCCGCTTGAATGTCCTCACAGTATGGGTCCACACTTCTCCACAGGGAACAATCCAAGAGAAAGAACAAGGAGAAAGCCACAGTGCCTTTTCTGACTTAGGCGTGGAGGTCACACACCATTGCTTCCATTACATTCTGTTTTTTAGAAAAGATGTAATAACTCTGGCCCACACTCAAGGGGAGAAGAAGTAGGCTCCACCTTCTGAGGGGAGAATTGTTTAATAAAGTGTGGATGTATTATAAAATCATGGGTGTCACCATGAAAATTCACCATTATCCTGGAGGCCTCTCCCATTAGTGCTTAGCTGGATCAAGCTGTAGAGGGTATTGAGATGGAGACGAGATTCAAGACCAGGAGAATTCACAGGTCAGGACAGAGATGGGGGACTCTGGGCAACCAGTTCATAAAGTAGTTTAGAGGGAGACATTCATGACTGTCGGACATTCCATAGGAAATGTCTTGCCTTAAGGCCGACTACAGATTTGTATCCCGAGTGGTTAGTCTTGTTCTCTCTTGTTGAATGGCTTATTCTTCCTATTGTCATGGAGCTTCAGAATCCCTCCTGGAAGGTTTGACTGGTTGGAGGGATGGAGGTGAAACCGTCTTCAGAAGAGATTTATTCTCCTGTGATGAGTCAGTCCCCTTTCCTTCTGGGCCTTGGCCCTGACAAGGGTTAATCTAGGGATTAAAGCAGAAGATCATGAATTCAGAGCCAAAGCTTTAAGGAGAGCTCTCAGAGCTCCACTGCCTTCACCTAGTCCCTACTTTTCTCACCTACTGAATGGCGAAATTAAAAACAAATGAGGACAACTGTTTTGTTCCTTTATATAAAGTCTCACAAGTTTAATATACTCCTTACCTGAGCCCTTTGATCATCTCAAATAATGACGCATAAAGTATTTAAATTTATGCAGATTCTTTCTTTTGAAGAAGTGAAAACAAAACATATTCTCATCCATTAATCTTCAAATTTTCCAATGAAAGAACTTAAAAAAAAAAATCCTACTGCCTAGACTAGGAGCCAAACGTGGATTTTAGCCTTAGCTCCGCCAGTAGCTTGTTCTGTGACCTTAACCAAGTCACTTCCATTACCGAGGACTTCATTTTGTCTACAGAACTTCAACACGATATGCCAGTCCCCCTGTGGTCCCTCCCAGCTCAGAATTCAGGGATGGGGGTCTTCTGCCATAACTTGTTTCAACCCTCCCAGTGATTTGTCCCTGGATGTCTTGTCTCAAAGTAAGGAAGATGTGATTAGCTTTTCCTGGCCATTTTCTGGCCATTGATACAAAGTCAATTAACCTACCATAAACATTTTGTACATGCTTTATACATGTTCTGTGGGATGGGTATTCATACGAATATATTCATATTCCTGATGCCAAATTCCTCAAAGAAGTTCTGGAATCTTATACTAGGTCTGCTCATTCTAGAATCCATGGAAAATCCCCAACATACCCAGTACCGCATTAACCAGTGACTTAGGAAGTAGCATAGATTATAATATGTTGATACTCATTTTACAGTCAAGAAAATCAAAGCAAATGTGGGTTAAGTAACTTTTTTAAGCACATAGAAAATAAAAAAATATCCTGACCGGTTTGGCTCAGTGGATAGAGCGTTGGCCTGCAGTCTGAAGGGTCCCGGATTCGATTTCGGTCAAGGGCATGTACCTTGGTTGCGGGCGCATCCCCAGTTGGGGGTGTGCAGGAGGCGGCTGATTGATGTTTCTCTCTCATCGATGTTTCTAACTCTCTGTCCTTCTCCCTTCCTCTCTGTGAAAAATCAATAAAATATATTTTAAAAAAAGAAAATAAAATTCAAGACCTCCCAATATTTACTTGTTAAATGGAAAGTTTCCAATAAATATTTGTGAGTAAATGCAGGAAGACAAGAAAAGTTTGCGTTACTGGATTATACTTCCTCCCAAAGAGCAACATACATATGAGGCTGGAAAGGCAAACACAACATTCAACTAATATTGCTTTTATTCTATAAAAGTGACATCAGGTTAAGTAGTTTCTTGCATTATTTACTGGTTTTGAAGCAACTTCCAAAGTCTGTAAATTGTCAGCCCAATTTCTCCCTAGCTTCTAAATTGTAGAATACATTGTGATTGAAGTTTGTACTGCTGACACTGCGATTTCCACTTATTTATAAATAAAAATGTATTTTCATATTATTGTACTATATATAGCTTCTATTAAGATGTATTTTTATCATAACATTTAGTATATGTAATTATATGTAAATGCATGGCATATGCTATATCCTAATGAAATATTATCTTAGGATAGCTTCTTCCATGTGATAGACCCTGTGCCAGAACTCAGTATCCGAAGATGGTAAGAAGACAGGTTCCTGACCATGAGAAAATTGCAGTCATGTTGAAGATATGGAAATCTTTAAAATTTTTTCACTTGTGAAAAGGCAAAGAGAGGCTGTAGTCATGTAGATCAGTTGGTTAGAGTGTTGTCCTGATACGCCAAAGTTGCAGGTTCGATCTCTGGTCAGGGCACATACAGAATCAACTAATGAATGTACAAATAAGTGGAACAACAAATCAATGTTTCTTTCCCCCTCTTTCAAAATCAATAACTAAATAAAATATTTTTTGAAAATGCAAAGGGAAAGTCTTTGTTTATAAAAATGATTTCCAAAATATTTAGGGATAAAGAGAAATTGCAACTTGCAAACTGTGAAAAAAAATATATATATACTACATATGTTATGGACATGTATGAGGAAATACACACACATTTGTATATGTATAAAACGTGTGTTTAAGTATGTTTGTATATGTGATATGTGTGTGTGTGTATATATATATATATATATATATATATATATATATATACACATACATACAGGGTGGGGCAAAAATAGGTTTATAGTTGTGAGTACATGAAATGCACTTTATTCTTGTATTATTGTTTATTAATTATTGTATTATTTGCCATATGAACAACTGTAAATCTATTTTTGCCTCATATTGTGTATATCACATAAACACACATTTAGGGAGAAAATGATAAAGCAAATATGGGAAAACATTAGTATTTGGGGAATCTGGGTAAAGGCTATAGAGCATGCATTCTCCATGAGGCAATATTGCACTCAAAGAAATGAAAATTATACTCTGGGGCAAAAAAAAAAAAAAAGTATCTTGCTCTTTTTTCCGTGTAAAGTTCATATATGCATAGAGTCCATAAGTAGATATATGGTATATATGTGTTTTGAAAGTTCACAGCAGAAGGCAATTATGGAAAAACAATGTCTAAAAAGGGGGGGGGGTGGACAATAATGAGGAAAAGGTTGAGAAACACTGGTATACAGAAATATTTTAGCCTCTTTTTGCAACTTTTCTGTAAGTCTGAAATTATTTCTGAACAAAAAGTGTAAAAATGGTGACATACTGGTAATGGAAGAGTTATGGGAGCGCAGATGAGGGGCCCTAATTCTACAGGGGTGGCTGGGGGCATCGCTGGGTCAGGTGGCACAGGAAGTCCCCACCAGGAGGGTGACATTTGGCCCAAGTTGAAGAAAAATCATGAGTGTGTTGGGTAGATAAGGACACAGCCTAATCCCAAAAAGCCTCAGAGCATATTAAATGTTATATCATTTGGTTGTATTGTTTAGCATATTTTACCATATTTTAATGAGATACAAATTGATAAGCCACATCTTTTCTAGAGGATGACTTGAAGTTAAATAACAACCCTTTGTTAGGCAGAAGATCCAATGTCTACACTTTCTAAAGAAATAGTAACTTGAGGGAAGACAGCGGACTTTGCTCTAGAATTCCCTGTGTATTCAAAAGTTCAGCCTCTGAGGGAATATTTCCAGATTCATGATTTATGGCCTTGGGAAGCCTGTTGGAATTTGGAGGGGAACGATGCCATCCTGTGACAGTTACCCTTAGCTCCGAAGCTGCCCAGGGTCAGGAGGCCTGAGAGAGGCTGAGGTGGCGCTCACATTCCAACACAGCAAACCCTGCCTTTCTGTCCTGGAAACCTGACCCTGCGCTGTGGAAAGGCAGTCAGGAAGCATGCTGTGAGAAGGGGCGCCTACAGGGGCAAACCCTGGAAAAATTGTACTTTTCTCCCCATGACAGTTGCCTTTTGTTTGAACAAATAACTGGAGGAGGGAACAAAAAGCAATTGTTTGCTTAAGGCCAAACCACAAACACATGGCACCTTCCTAGCCCAGCTAGGAGAAAATGCCTTGTCCCAAACATTCCTGATGAGTCACCCTTGGGTCCTGCAGACCAAGCGGACACAGAAGGCACCCACGGTCCCTGGAACCCCTTTCCTGGGGCAGGGCCACCTCACTCATTCATAACCCAGGAGGACGAGAGTCCAGGGAGTACCAGGCGGGGCTAAGCCAGAGGGCGACTGCGATGGGGAGGGCGGGCCGGAAAGCAGGTCATTAATGCACACAGATGCCCTGCCTGCCAGGGGCCTTTTTCCTAGGCCAGAAGAGTCCGCAAAGAGTACAAAAACTTGTGTTCAAACGTCTTGGAGTTTATAACACATACAGACTCATACACACATACACACATGCCCAGAAACACACAAACTGCTTGTGATACATACATCTGGTGCCAACATAAACAGGGCCCTGGCCAAAACCGTGTTGGTGAGCAACTGGCCAGTGAAGTGTTTAAAGTTAGAGGCCAACAGGAAAAAAAAAAAAACCCAAGCAGTGGTGTTTTTCCTAAACTTGAAGTCACCAGTCAGTATTGCTTTTCCTTTGCAAGATGGTTTTCTAATGTCTTCACTCAGGAAAGATCCTGTCTGCAAAGACGCCCGTGACTGGCTTGCTTTCGGTCTGCTCATTACCATAAATCCATCCAAGGGGAGGTCCAATAACAACAGCAAGGCCATGAAATCCAATGGCTTGAATTTGTGACCAGTGCCAGTGAAAGGGAGAAGGGGGTGCTGGGCTTCTAGAACTGCCTGGTCTCCAAAGTTTACGGAAGCACTGAGACCCCCAAAGAGGAAGGAGGAGCTTGTCTGGCCAGCCAACTGCGTCTGAAAGAGCAGGCTGGGGAGAGAAGGTATGCCGTTCCCCTCAGAGTCCACCCCAGCACCATGTGGAGTGAGTACATCATCCTAGAAACACATCCCCATAGTAAGAACGACCCTCTTTCCACAATCTCCTTCCTCTTCTACCCCCAGGAAAGAACTGATGTCCGTTATTTACCGCTGAGTCTGTGTATATTTGACGCTCTGTTACAAGGTCATAGCATGTGTTGCACTTGAACTCTGGCCTAACAGCCTTGACATCTACTAAAAGAACAAGTCCTTGGCCAGCAAAGTGGGAGAATATTTCATAGGGTTGAAGAGGAACTGGCTTTCTCAAAAGTTGTTCTCACTGCCTGCATGTGCTTCCCTCTGAGCCTTCAGATCTCAGTCTAATTCTCTATTCTTAAGTAGGTCAAACACCTACTTAGGTGGTATCTTGGTACCATATACCTCTCCATATGAGGAGAGAACAAAAAGCAATTGTTTGCTTAATGTCAAACCACAAAAACACGGCACCTTCCTAGCCCCAGCTAGGAACTCCTTACTGAAGTCAAGACCCATGTCTGTACTTGATCACCAGTCTCTCTACATTTCAATGAATATTTGTTGAATAAATAAATGGTTAAACGAAGGCTTGGGTGGATGGATGGATGGAGGAAGGGAGGGATGGAATGGAATGGATGATGGAAATCCAATACAACTCCATATGGGCCCTGTCCATCTTCCTATAGTCCTACCATCCTGAGAATTCTGCTGTTTCAGTGCAAAACTTAAAGAAGCCCAGTCAATAGGTGATGGTGTTACTCGATGCTCTTGATGAATTACCACAGGAGCAACTAAGAAAGGCCGGGAGAGCAACCAAAGAGAAGGGCTAGGAAGATAAAAGGCAGCGAGGGAGAAATAGAGAGACTGAGAGGTGTGCAGGAAAACAGAACGTGGGCTGCTGGAGGAGAAAGGCAGAAGCTTGGAGGACCGGAATGAAGAGCAGAGGGAAGAAGGGCGCTAAGACTAGCAATGAGGAAGGGGAGCAGGAATCATGGAAAGAGAATTTGCATCATCAGGAAAACAAAGATGGTAAGGGCTTCTCAAATACAGCTGTGGGGAGTGAAAGTTGAAAGTGGAAGGCTTGTAAGAGGAAAGGAGAGGAGGTGAAGAATCTTAACCAGAAAAAAAAAATTAAATAGCAGAGAAAGAGAGAAATAAGATGAGAGGAAAATGCTGGCCCTGAAAGCTGCAGAAGGGGTGCTTGGTGTGAGAGAGCCAAAGCCACAGCCGCTCTGCCAAGGGAGGAAACCTTAGGAGACCCTCCCAGCCAGAATCTTGAAGTCTCAGATTTTTTCCAGCTTATGAGCTGTAAATTGATCTATTCACTGAGAGAAACCTGGTTTTTATTGAGTAATTTCCTCTGAACGACCTCCAGTTTTGAAAATGTCCCCAAAGTTCTCTGACTACCTCCTCCCCCTCCAGGTCCCTGTGTCTATGCCCGTAAATCATGAGAGGCAGGCCCCCCTTGCTGCTCCTCAGGTCCTTTGGCTAATCCTGATATGGCACTGGGTCCCACTTGGTGCAGAGACCTCGGATCTGTTTGTTCTGCCAGCCAGGTCCCAGCATGCACCTTGCTGAGCTCGTATACCGGCAGCAGCTCGGACACCCCCAGTCACAGCAGGGATTTCTAACGGGTCCCAAGCCACGTCCTCCGCCTGGCCTCAATATCAAGGAAATTCTCAATTTTCCCTCTTTGCCCTCAAACAGGGCCTTTTGCACATGCAAACAAGGGACTCTTTATGGGGCACATTGTCCATCACTTGCTTTTACATTGCATCTTTTATGCCTGCCTCCCTCAAAGCATTTTCACAGACAAGTGTCATTGTCTCCCTTTACAGATGGTACCAAGAGAGAAGCACAGAAAGTTAAGGGGTTCAACGAAGGTCGCTCAGAAAGTCAGAGCAGAGGTGGGAACAGACCTCAGAGCTCCCTGCTCCCAGGCCTGTCACCTGCTCCCTCGCAGGCCCAGCTGGAAACAGGTCAGCCTCTGAGCGCCCTTCCCACACTCCAGCAGTGTGCCAACCCCCTCATCTTTGCTACTTCAAGTTCAGAACTCAAGCCTCATCTTTCTAACCAGCGTGGCACAGATCTTCGGATGGAAGGGGCCATCTCACAAAATCAATCGAAGGCCGATGGACTTGCCAAGACCCCGTCGGGTGGGAGGGAGGCCTGAGGGCCCTCCCAGGAGGTGAGATGCAGGCGTCCGGCTCAAAAGCAATTCCATTACCTGTGTGGCTGAGGTTTTACTGCCTGCTCAATCTGAAAGTTAGCAAAGTAGTAATCAATGAAAAGGAAATATAATTGAGAAGATTAAAAGCTGAGGGTGGGTATGGACCGGGGAGGGAAGTGATTGCTAAAGAGGTCCATTTGTATAATTCAAAGGTCGATGCCTCTCATTAAACTCGCATCTCCAGACACTCAGGGGATGAAAGAGAATCTCTCCATGCTGACTGGCTGACACCTAAGAGTTTCCTCCGGCCGCTTTCAAGGGCAGCGTGAGGCCAGAGGGACAGCAGAAGCTGTGGGAAAGAGAATTTAGGGGAACCCATATGCAAAAGCACACTTGGAGAATGGAAACACGAAGCGAGGTCTTCTGACCCTTCTAAAAGGTCTACCGAGTTTCTCGTAGACTCTGAGGTCTTGTTCCCATGATTGAAATGCAAGCTGAACTGATACCCAAGGAAGTTCTAGACTGGCATGGCCTCACCTTCTCTGTTATACTAATAGCTCCCCCCCACAAACACAAACACCCTGCAACATACATCTATACGTTTACCTTTACATGGAATGCATGTATTTCTTCAGCTTTGAATCAGTGCTGGGCTCTGGCTGACACCACATGTTTACTTACAGAACTATCAACTGCCTCTGCCTCTGAGACAAGTGACAAGCTTGTCCCCTTTGCTCCTCTCTGGGAAAGAAGGTGTGTAGGAGAACGTGTGTGGGCACACGCACAGGTGAAACTGAGATGGTTGGATCTGGGCTCCAGGAGCCAGGGCACCCTTGCCTTCCAAGACACAGGCACCGGAGCAAACAATCCCATGGTTGCCTTCCTGCCCTTGCTCTTTTTCTGTTGTGGTTGCTAACAAGATGTCCAATGTATCCAGGTCTCCGTTGTCACTCATTTCCTCTTATGTCCTTGTCATCTATACCAGGGAAGCCTACAAGTATGTCTTGGACACCACAGGATACAGATGGGGCTGCCAGATTTAACAAGCACGCTAGTTCAGTGTGGCCTAACACATTACCACAAACTTAGCCACTAAGTTTTCTCTCACTGTTTACAGGGGTCAGGAGTCAGGTGTGGTAGGGATGGGTTGTCTGCTCAGGGTCTTGCGCAGCTAAAATCAGGATACCAGCCCAGCTGCCATGTCTCCCGAGGCGCAGGTCCTTCAAGCTTTCTCAGAGTGTTGGAAGAATCCAGTTCATTGCAGTGTAGGACCAAGTTCCCTGTTTTCTCGCTGACTGTTAACTAGGGCCGCTTCTAGCCCCTGGATGCCAACCCCTGTTCCCTGCCACGTGGCCTTCTCAGCAACACAACAGTTTCTTTCAAGGCCAACAGAAGAATCCTGTGGCTTCAAATCTCAGACTTCTGTTTCTGGCCTCCAGACCCAAATGGAAAAGGGCTCACGTGGTTAGTTCAACCCACCTAGATAATCTCCATTTTGATTAACTCAAAGTTCACTGATTGGTTACCTTAATTACCTTTGCAAAAAAATCCCTTTTGCCATGAAATGTCAGAGGACCGATGGGACGTAGTCACAGTTTTCACCCACACGCCAAGCGAGGAGATTATACAAAGGTGAGGATCAGAGGGGAGCACCTAAGAATTCTGCCTAGAGCAAGAAATAAAAAAAATAATAATAAAAATGAAAAATAAAAAACAGAGGCCCAGTTACATTTGAATTTCAGATAAACGGCGAATAATTCTTTTCGTGTGAGTATGTCCCATATGATAGGTGGCATGTGCTTATACTCAAATATCATTCATTGTTTATCTGAGTTCAAATGTAACTGGGAATCCTGTGTTTTATCAGCCAACCCGACATGCAGAGCCTCGGGGTCTCTGCTCTGCCCAAGGCCAGGATCCAGCAGCAGTAGGAGAAGGCATTTTCCTGCATGAAGCAAGCAGCAGCAGAACTTTCTTCAGCTGGGGGCCCCTTCGTGATAAGAGAAGGCCTCTGTGGCCTTATTTCTGCAGCATCCTTCTCTCCTCTCTCCCCCCCAGCTCCCTAGGCCCACAGCTGTCAACACCCTGCAGGCACACGGAGAGCAGTTGCTGCTCCCAGGCCGTGTGCAGAAGTGGGCCCCCAGGGTCAGCCACAGAGCCTCCTGGCCTGGAATCCTAACCTGGTGGGTGGGGTGGGGCGTTGGGAGGCAGAAACCACCCCAGGCCCTCTCTGCTCTGCCCTGTGGAAGATTCCTGCCCCAGAGGCCCGCTTGCCCTCGAGGTGAGTCATACAGGCTCAAGGGACCTCTGGAAAGCTCCCCTCATCTGCGGAGGAGTTTTCCTTGTGAGCGATGCTTGGCTCTTCTCACAACTGTTCCAAATCCTTGCCAGCAACACTTCAAACTCTGGCCAGCCCAGTGTTACATTTTAACAGGCCAGGCCCTATTAGCCTGATCCGAGGATAGGGTTATTCTTTCCAGTTTTCACTAACAAAAATCCCCTTTTATTTGGACACTCAAGCGGCCTCTAGGAATGAGGCTTTCATGGGTTGCCAAAAATGTTCAGATGCGGCAACATTTGTGTGTGTGGCCAATTACATCGGTACCTCGGGGGCTGATCCCACAGGCCTTTCTCAGGCAAGACTCTTATGAACTTCCAGCAGACCCCCACCCCCTTTCCTGAGTTCTGTTTGCAAGAGGAGGCCCTCGGCGGCTGTGGATGGGCTTACGCATGGAGTTCTTACCCTGATGAAACCAATCTGAGTGGGGAGAGTGATTTATGGGAGCACTTGCCAATGCATTATTAGAATTAATATCATTATTTTGCTGCTTCCCTTTTTAGGTTTCTTCTCATAAATCAATTTAGCTTGATAAGATTGGGCTGAGTTTTGGTTGCACACAGACTAGTTCTGTGTTGTGGGAGCAAAGGACCACTGGCGAGTGAGACAATGCCTCCATTGTCCGTGGCTGAGTGGAAGCTCAGGTTTTGCAAGTATTACATGTACTCGTGGCTGTTGTGCAAAGCGGGGATTGGTGAGATTGTTTTGACCTAGAAGCGATCTCTGTGCAGCATTGGTTTCTTAGTCTCTAGTTGGTTGGGAGTTGCCCTTTCCATAGCCAAGCAATGGCCACTGAAAGGGTGGTAGGTGTTCTTATAATCATCCTTTCTTTCCATCTATATATGGGACAAGCACACACTAACTTGTCTCAGAGCTGCTCTGAGTTTCCTAACTGCTTGCAGAAGAGAATCTATTTGAGTCCTTTTCTTCACCATCATACTTATTAAATACACTGGTAGTACCCAGCTGGTATGGCTCAGTGGTTGAGCGTTGACCCATGAACCAGGAGGTCACAGTTTGATTCTGGTCAAGGCATGGGCCTGGGTTGCAGACTTGATCCCCACTAGGAGGCGTGTAGGAGGCACCCAATCGATGATTCTCTCTCATCATTATGTTTCTGTCCCTCTGTCTGAAATCAATAAAAACATATTTAAATACACTGGTGATGCACTCTTCTCTATTGTTGATGCGTATCCCGTTGCTAACCCAGCGCAGGCTCTAACCTCCCATGAGAAGCCCATCAACACAGACATCTGGGGTGTTTCATGGGGGTTTGCATGCCCTCTCCCATTGGCCTCTTTGTGCACCTCATGCAAAGCTTCCCTGCACCTCATACTACCTGCTTCCCAAGAACATTGCAGAAGACATCACTTTGAAAGCATGAGATTTTTTTTCTCATGAATAGGACAACATCAGAAATGCCTAGACATTAGCCTGCAAAAGGGCATCAGAAAAGGCAGCTGTATCTTCTAGTCCACACACGTTCATTCGCCCTTCATCTCTTTCACCCACCCCATCTTCACCCTCGCATTTGCTGCCCACCCACTCGTCAGAGTCCTGTGCATTGGCTTTTGTTGTCTATGCTTCCTGCCTGAGAACTCCTCTTTGTTCTGAAAACGAAAACCTAGGGGGGGAAAACTTAGACGAACAGGGTGTGTTCCCACCGGTACATGCACCTGCTCCTACCAGGAATTCGGATGCTAACCCCTTGAAGGGTGGCCGAACACCTGGTGGTGCTTTGTTTTATTAAATTTAGCGAAATCTAGCACAAATTAAGTTTAAATAAACCTTAAAGAGGTGGGGCTTCCCAACCCTGGGCCTTACAACTCACTCACTAAATAGTTGTTGAATCAACTGGATTTGATATTGGTGGGCTTTTCTGTTTTGAGAGAAATTATTAAAATAAAAGCTCTCTTTCCCCCAAAAGAGAGCTTTCTCAAAGAAGGGTTTATAGCTATATTTTTAGTGGCAATCCCACGTCAGAGCTACATAATGAGCCCTTCCTGCCCCAGTACATGGAGCTGGAATTCTCAGAGCAGCCTCAATTTTCCTGGAAACATAATGTGCCTACATGTGCGCACAGCACATTGTACCATTATTGTTCCCCCAATCCCAATTCACACACCGTCTCTGCCTAACACAGGCAAGTCTATTTCTTCCAAGAGAGGACATTCCAAAGGAAAATGAGTCAAGAAATTGCTTCTGGAAACCAAAAGAGATCTCTAAAAGGTTGGTTCTGGAATTCACACCATGGCAACAGCAATCCAAGGTGACAAAAACTTGGCTAGTGATGTTACAAGGCAGGAGCACTCTTACCACCTTGTAATCCCACGTTCTGTGTCACTAGAATTCATTTCAGCCACGTCATTAGCACAGTGTTCTTGGAAACAGACGCATTAGTAGCCCCATTTCACATATGCCAAAATCGAGGCTCTGGGAAATTAGGTATTTTGCCCTAACACGCAAGGGGATGCATTAAAGCCAGCTTGCTTATTCTCCTTTTGAGAGATGTTGTTCAGCATGAACGCGTTTTTCTGTGTAACAGCTCTTATCAACATATCCTGCCAAACGGGCTGTGAAGTCCTTAATGAGTGTGACAAAAACAATGATGACGGTGATGATAGCAATAGTGACTACTTATTTTGACCCACTCTCTTTCAAGTAGTGTGTCAAGCTTAAATTTAGTTTTCAAAATGATCCTGTCAGTTCAAATACTAATATTAGCCCATTTTATTAATTAAGGAAAAAGGGCTCAGAGATGTGAATTAACTAGTCCAAAGTCACACAGCTAAAAGATAGGCAAGCTCTGATTTAGACTGTGCTGCCTATGCTCCCAGTAACTGTTGGATTGTGCTGAACTAAACATCTGGTTAGAAAGGCTGGACTGATGGTTTTCAGGTCTCTTTCCCTTTAAAGCTCAGACTTCCTCATTTCTCACAGCAGGCATTTCCAACTGCTATCCCCGTTTAACACTTCATAGTGTGCAACTGACTGATCCCAACACAGAGCTGACCATCTGGAGCACAATGCATGGGGCGCAAAGGAGGGCAAAAGGCAAGGTTCTCTCTCTCAACAGCTACATTTGAGGTTCAATATTGTCCTACTTCTGATTTCTCACCAATAACACAGATCAGAGCCACTAAGAAAAATGCACTTACGTGCTCCAATGAATCTCGTTGTAAATGATGGATAGTTTATACGATGCAGTCTAAGCAAGGTTTGCCCTAGAAACACTAGCCGAATGTAGAAGTGTGTAGTCATGCTGCAACTACTGGACATGTTCATGGAACATTGTGGATAATGATTCATCCTTTTTTGAGATAGTGTGGGTGCTTGGTCAAATCAGAAAAGCTGGGTTCAGCTCCTACTTCGGAAACACACTACCTGTTAAGTAACTTTTCTCATGTTAACTTCAGCCAAGTTCATTTCACTAACATACTTCCTCACCTATCAAAATGGGATAACGCTGGTCTACTTTCCGCTGCTATGAGGAATTCAGCTGCTTCTCACCAGCAAAGAGCAGGCCCTCAACAAATATTGCTTTCCCTTTTGGAATATATGCAGTATGATTTAGTTTTATCTCCCGGACGCTAGTTTCTATAAAACTGTAACCACCAAGTTGTGGACAGTGTCTTAGCATAGAGAAGCACTGGGAGGTTATAGACTTAAGTGACCTTGATTTACCCTTGCACTAAGCACTCTGACCCACTTGTATGGACTAGTGATGTTCAAAACTTTGACACTTGGAAGGTTCTCTAAGGCTGGGGAATCCAAATGTTAGGGGCAGTCCACACTGCTATGCCAGTATTTCATATTTTTGTCCCAGGCATCAGGTATCCACTCTGTTGGTGTTACCCCAGTTCCCATTTTGCCTTCTTTACTTCCCTGTCCTCCAATGAGACTCTCCACTGCCCTCATGCCCCCTCTTCTGATTTTCTGTTTTCTCCGTTTGCCTCCCTTCCTCTAGATTTCTCAGCCTTTAGTACCAGTGAGACTTAGCTTATATCGCTGCTAACTGTTCCAGTCAAGGGCCCAGCAAGAAACAGATGGCACACTCAAATTCAAAGGACTCTAGAAAGGTTCGACTCAAAAGCTATTGACAAAGTGTAACTGTACCGTCCACAGATGGTGCAATGCCCTAGGTCTAAAAACAAGGGAGCTGCTACCACTTCTAGGACCACAGGAGTAAGGAGAGGAAACCTGGAGCTTCACTTCTAGAACCTGGGAGGAGTGTCATAGACAGAGACCCCATCGCAAAGGGGATAAATACCTCAAACTGCCCTCCTTCTCTTCCATATCCTGCAAGGCTTCCCCACTGGACAAACCCGACGAGAAGCCACAGATCAAGACTTTCAGGGACCAGAGTGGGGAGCAGAAGGGTAGAGGGTCTGGAGGGGCACAAATACCAAGAGAGGCTGCCTTCTTCTGACCATGAACCAGCAGTCACACACCTTCGACCTTTAGCAGCAGATTTTATTGCTGGTTCGGTCTGGCCTCCCCACTGTGCCAGATCACCACAAGCCCTGCGTGTGGGGGCAGGGGGGCAATTAGGGTGTGGCTGTCCTTTTATGCAGACTTACAGGCTAAACTGTGTTTTCAATCTTTGTCTCATTTTCCTTCCTTTCTTTAATTTACTATCGCCTGTTCTCCACTTTATGGAGCTATTTTGAGCATGCACAGGAGATCTTCTTGCCATACATAGGGAACAATCAATGTTCTCACTTAATAATTCATTCTTTCATTAAATGCCCCCAAGTAATTAAATAAAACATGAATAAATTCCACACTGATATTTGCTAAAGTTTTGTTTCTAGAGACTTTTACCTGTTGGAGGGTATGTTGGGGCCATTATTCACTGCGATGAACAATGAAACAAGGAAACCTTTACCGTATGTAGTCGTAGAGCACTGATTTCATTGTGATATTTATCAGATGCCTATGAAGCACTAGATATGTTAGAAACATCCCCACCCCCATATTGAAGCAGCCCCATGAAGTTTTAAAAAATTGGGGCTCAGAGAAGCTCAGTGTCTCCCCAAGGATCACATCAGGCAGAATTCAAAGCTGCATTTGCCTGGCACCAAAGCCCTGCTTCGTCTACAGTCTCCACCACTCCACCTAACACTTCTATGCGGAAGAAGGCGATGCAGAAAAATAGCCTAATAACCCACAGAATCGTCCACATTTCAATGCATGCATATGGGATGGGAGCGCGGGAGAACCAACTGTGGGTTTCAGAGGCTTGGAAGACCACCTCTGAGCAACGTTCTAAGAGAACGGGAGGGAAGGAGGGAAGAAAACAGGCAGAAGATAGGAACTTCTTTTCTTACCTCATTCCCCTGAGCATCCTTCTCCAAAAGAAGGTCATCCAGCATTTTTCCACGAGCCCAACTGTTCACCCAAGTTCTCCGAAGAAGCCGCCCTCACTCACGGAGTGCAGTCGCACCCTGGCTCTTCTATGAACCATGAGCAGGCACAAAGCCTCCTGGAAGAGCTTTCGCGTCAGCGTTGGGGTCACACTCCTTGCTCAGAATTTGCTCCTCTGACAACCTCCCTGTTAGCGTATTCTGATGTTTCACCATTAACTTCTTCACTTTAACATTAGTTTTGTAGAAGGTGTGGATTGATGCTAAGTCTCCCGAAAGTCCCCTGAACGTTAGCATAGTCCCATTCCCTGGGGAGGAAACTCATTTGCTTGTACATCCCCACCACGCCCCCACCCTACTCCAAAGACCTCCTCTCCTACTCGTCCCCTTTAGAATAATGGCCCTATCATCCCTTTGTGGTCTTGGTAACCCTGGAGTCCCACCCCTCCCTCACAGCCACATCAAATCAATTAGCAAGTCGGGCTGTGAATGTCCTCCTTTTTCTTGCTAACAATGAACCTCACCTTTCACACACACTAACCACTGCATAGAAGGTTTTGAATTACTGAAAAAAGCACCATTTTGAGAGAGTCTCCCAATCACCTCTCCACTCCCTATCCATGTTCCACTGGGCCACTAGCGTTAACTTTGTAGTATTTAGATTTGATCATTTTTACCTCGTTACTTAAGGTAGCTTCTAATGTCTGCTAATTGCTTCAGAGAATATTCCAAATGCTCTAACCTGACACCACAGAGGCTCCATCTTCCTTCCAGGTGCTCCCTCCAGCCTACTGTGCATTCTTTATTCATCTACACCTCCCCGCTTGTGCTCATAGTATCCCCTCTACCCACAATGCCCATCACCTACCTCTTATCACATCTCCTGCATTACCACCAGTCCATGCTCTTAACCACCACATGAGGAGAGAAAGAATCCCCTGGCCCAGCTTGGCTCAGTTAGCTATGGCAAGGGGAACATGACCACCTACCATACACACTTCTTGTGCATATGTGCACACCTATTATAAACATGGCCAGTGGGGAGCACTCATCTGTGGGGGCTGGGCATGGAAGGGTGAACCATTAGAAACCCGGTAGCCACATCACATTATCGGTTGTATTTCCTGTGTGGCTGTAGGAACAGAGAGGACAGGCTCTGTGTCCATGAGTCAGTGTGTTACATAGGGACCCAGGCATCCTAGAGGCCTGTCTCCCAACTGGGAGAGGCTCATGCAGGAGACTCACCTGTTATA